>JAWWEQ010050482.1:0-11519 GCA_035583055.1 Torymus tubicola
TACGGATTTTTACCCATTTTTAATGCTTCTGTACACTTCCACGTGAGAACAAGCCAACACTGTAATGGTGTCAAGGCCAGGCGTGGTCGTTAGCCAGAGATTTCATTGTTTGCGCATCCGCATTGGTTGGATCACAAAGGTCTGCATTAAAGTCCCCCATAATAATCTTCGAGCCGTAGTCACTACTAAAATCTCTCAGCAACTAGAAGAGTTCAGAGTCTCTCTGCATAGCTATCTTAGGAGCTCGGTAAACAAGGCCGACAAGGATCGGAGGAGAGTTCCCCTGCTGTACGCTGCAGAACAGGTATTCAGGTGTACCTGGTAAACCATCTCCTTCTGTTTTCGATGCTGCTAGTTTGGTAATAGTAAAGTCATTGCGCACAAACAGGACAACACCTCCCCCGTGAAAATTTCTATCCTGTCTTATGGCTGAGTATCCATTGACTTCTATAAGGTGGTCTTTGGGGCCCAGCCACGATTCTGCTATGCCGAAGATGTGGTACGAAGAATCGCCACTTAAGAACATGCGAAATCTGAGAGAATTCACATTGAGAAATCCAACCTTAAAGGAACTTCTCCCCCGCGTCCCCCGTATCGCAGTCGAATCTAGTCAGGAGTTCCGTACCGACCTGACAGCTTGTGCTACTCCCTGCCTGCTATCCGTTTTACTATTAGATCTATTGTCTATATTCAAATTCTTACCAGGCTGATGTACTGTGGGAGCAGACTGACAAGCTGCTTGAATAGCCTGCAGGTCGGCAGCAGAGGCAAAAGCATGCGCTCGCTCACCTCCTTTGCGCCTAGCCAGGAATCTGCCACCAGCATGCCAGACATACTTGAAACCTGGCCCCTGTGCGATCGGCTTCAAGGTTTTAAAAAATTGAAATTTGTCATGGGGCAGCATCTCGTTAATAAATATCTTATGTCCTGGCATGCAGATATCAGAGTACGGGCCAAGTAGCTGCGGATCGAAGTCATTGGTTGTTAAGTAGTTATTAACGAGCACACGCTTGGCCCGAATGACACTCCTGACCAGACTCGCACTGCTCAGACTTACTATACAGGAGGACAGTGCCTGCACGTGACCCCAAACCTTCCGTGGTTTCATCCTCACTCCTACCAGATAAGTCCCGGGCACGCAGTACGTGGACCCCCAAGATGTTGTCCCCTTCAAGAGAGAGAAGAACAGTTCTGAGTACTGCTACAGCAATCTCCTGTGTTGCCTCTATTGAAGGTGCACTATCATGCTTTAAAATTCCATTTATAATTAGTTCGCAGGACTCAGAACTAACTGTCAAGGGGCCAACGCCAGCGATACCGAGGCTCGGCTGAGAGGATGAGTGCTGCTCAATCCCGCTGATTGCCTGGGAAGAACCTGTACAAGTTTGTGTTCTGTTGAAATGCCTGCCTTACAGGATTCACAAGTGTTCTCGCTGCGAGCACGCTGGAGAGCCTCAGAGCTGCTAATTGCGTTGTCAAGTTTATTTACTAGTCCCGCATTTTCTTCGAGAAGCAGCCGTGATTTGGTATTTAACTCATCCAAGATCGTGCCTTGTTTGCTAATAATCTTCTTGAGATCAGAGATCCGAGCAATTAAATCCGGGTTTTCATTCATACAAACATTTGTAGTCGATGACGTAGTTTTATTAATTAATTTCTCGGAACTCCGATTATCGAGGAGCTTTAACTTATCTAACTGCTTCTTGAGCATGTCGAATCTTTGTAAGAACAGCTCCAGCGTGCTTACAGGAATAATCACATTCGTGACACCCTCAACGTTAGAGTCGCCTAGTGGCCAGGACGGAACCTGCAGGGTATTATTTCTCGGCGACGAAACATCAGTAATTGGCATCTGAACATTTTCAACAGAACTGTTTGCTGAATTTGGAGGCTTATAAGACGCATCATTGTTGCATAATTCAGTGTTTTTTACAATGGGCTCGGCATCTTTGGACTTCTTCTTCTTCACTGCTGTTGACCTGGGCGCCTTTGTTACCGCAACTCGGCTGACAGTAGCATTTAGTGCTGTCACCCGCCTGCGTAACGTTGACCCATCTAACAGCTGAGATAGGCCCCTGTATACCGACTTTCCGCTTCTCACGCACTACACTAGTGCCAAGGAGCATGTCGGTCATACTGGTGTTTGTTTTAGTGCGCGGTGAGTGCGTACCAGCTGGCGTTGACGAGCCTAGTGGTACGCGGTGGTGGGGAGCTGCTTGCGTATTAATGGCCACTTTACGCTGCGTCGACGTAGTGTGTCGCTTGCTCACCTGCACGTTTTTCGGCTGAATCTTATCGTCATTCGTTTCTGTTGTTTCTGTGAGTAGCACATCGTCATTGGTGTTATTACGGCAATTGTCGCATGGAGCATCCCTCTTTTTACCGGAACACTTAGAGTGACACTGCTGGCCACAACTCGGACAAACTCCTAGTGCGCGCGTGGAGAGTTCTTTGCACACCGAGCACCTGTTCTCCATGTTGACAAACAAGGGCGCGGATGTCGTACCCGTCGTAGTGCGTGTTGTTGTTGATACTCGCTATGTCCTGACAAATTCAAAATCCAAGCAATGATGAATTCGATTTGACAGTTGAACGCGATGACGGATTGCAGCAGTGCAGGATGGTATTGGAATGCAAACAGCGGTGCACTGTCTGCTTCAGCTTGTGGGATGACGATGCTGGAAAGCCCTGACAGATTTCCCCGATGACGATGGTTGGTGTTTACGTCAATAACAGTCCGTTTTGCGGACCATTGAGGTTAGGAAAACCGTCATCAATGAAAAATTAGTTCCTGGCTCATAGTGCACCATGCAGTACCATGATGACTTAGGCGAAGAGCTTGAGAGCCGTTGGAACTATTTTCCTGTTGACAAAACACGCCTCAGAGAGAAGAGGGTATTAGATAAAAGCTCTAATAAGTAAGAGCAGAGAAGAGACGATCTGACTTACCCCGCAGGCAGCGCTCGAGAGAGAGAGAGGGGGAGAAGGAGAGAGAGAGCGCCGCAGCCAACTTGCTTCTTTTCGGCTTGTACTGTCACTAGCTGTGTAAGTCAAATCACCATCTCTCCCATTAATGTATGGGATATCGAAAAAGACAAAGGCACTATTTCACTGACTGAAATATAGTCAAAACCCCTTTCAGGCTATCCTTCAGAGACGCCACGAGGTACTGTCGCGCAGTGAGGGTGCCGTGTGTGACATCGCCAAGAATGCGACCATGCAAGATTTATAAAGCGTATAATTTTCAAACATTCCGCCCGCTATTAACCGCTAGGTTGATTCAAGTTTCCTTAGTACTGGCAAGATGACGAGTTTGGTAATTAGCTCTGTAAGTTGAGTAGTTGCTGTTTGGAGTAAAACTACTTTGGTTAGGTGATCCGTTCCAGGATGGATTTAAATAACTCTGACGAGTGGACACTTGCTTGATATTGAATGTTCATCGGTAAGTAAAACCATTGAACCGACTTTAATTTCATCTGATAGATGGTGCCACTTAGAGATGAATTGTAACTGATGAAGATATTGGCTTGTCATTATTGCCAAAACTGTTGAGACTTATCGATGAGAGGGTGTCCCACAGTGAGTGTGTTGATGACATCTGGATCTTCACTGAGTGGTTCTATCAGTTTTGAGTTAAGTAATCCTTCAATTTGTGTGAGTAGCACAGCAAAAGACTCAACGGTGAAAAGAGTGTCCCCAATGGTCGTACGTAGATGAAATATTATTGATTTCACGATGGCTTTCTACTTGCCTTGTATGTGAGATGCAGCAAGGGTATGAAGATTCATTGAGTGCCATCGTTCACAATTGTTTTATATACTTGAGTTTTCTTGGTGAGCTTGTCTAAAGATGGTCTTCTCACTTCCCTTTCTAATCAAACGAAGTTTATTCCGCATCCTGAGTATAGGTGAAAGGATCTTTCTCGCCTCATGGTTAAACCGTCTATAGGCCAATAGAAATCCGTCCATTCAGCACTCATTGACCACTTCGAGATGAACGCTTAACAAATTCTATAAATGTCACTCAAAGCAAAAAGTGGGCGCAGTCGTGTGTATTTTATGTGGTGAATTCCAACATACCAATGAAGTAATTGCAAAACATAATGCTGGTGTCCCTATAGAGTTATTGAACAGCTCTTTTATCATATGTCAAGATTAAACTAATTTCGCGCTAACCTCTTAATTGTCGTATGATGCACTAAGCAAACCTGTTGCTGAATTTGTAGCGGATTACAAAAACGAAAATAGAGAACTCCAAATGCAAGAAATCATCAACGAAATTGATCCAGAGTTGAATAAAGGTAAAAGAAACAATGGAACGATCTGTGAAGATCTAAGTGAGGTTGAAAATTCTTTAAATTAATCAAACTTTCGACCAAAGAAAAATCTCGTAATAATAACAGAAAGGAAAATCTATTTTATAATATTAAAAAGCAAAAATGTCCGTCCGGCTACTCCCCCCCCCCCATACTCCTGTATTTTACCCAGTAGAGTAAGTGAAGGATTAAGTAAAGAGTTAAGTAAAGAGTTAAGTAAAGGATTAAGTAAAGGGTTAAGTAAAGAGTTAAGTAAAGGATTAAGTAGAGTTAAGTAAGCGGTTAAGAAGAATTAAAAAGGGGTTTAGAAAAGGGGTAAAAAGGGGTTAAAAAAGGTTAAAAGTGGTTAAAAAGAGGGTTAAGAATTGCGTTAAGAAATATCCGTTTATCCGTTTAACCGTCCGTCCATTTTTTACCCAATAGTTGTAAAAAATGTGTAAAAAATAAGAATTGATTTCGAATGTTGAAAAAAGCGTTAAAAAGGTTTTTGTATTACCGAACGATGTTAGGAGCGGGATATATATGGCTAGTATAAAAATTAAAACATATGCTGAAACTCTAACACAACTAAATATAAACCTAAAGAACAAAAAAAAACACATAATTAAGAAGGCAAATGAAAAAGGTAAAACAAACAAAAAAAAAACCTTAATTCATCACAATTGAAGTGATAGAAAGTATAATAAACAATGGAATAAGAATAGAATTCGAAAGTAAATGAAACAAACATTTGAAAGTAGAAAAAGATATTGGGAAAATAGAAAACGATAACATATGCATAAATGTAAGAAATTTGAACCACAATTCTAATAAACTATTGGAATTCCTGAAAAGTATTGAAGAAAAAACCATCCATGATAATTTGTACTGAACCATAGAATCTAGACCATCATGAGATGTTCAATATTCAAGGATACAACATTTTTTACAACAATAGCAAAGTAAACCAAAATAATAGTGTAGTTATGTATATTGACAGCAACCTAATTAAAACAACGGAAACAGTAGAAATAAAAAAACTAAAGATAATCAATTCAAAAATCGCTATTGATGAGAAGAAAGAAGTACATCATGTGCAAATGACGAAATGTTGAACAATGCTTGGAAATAAGATAAAAATAATAAAGCAAAACAGGATGCTTACAAGAACTACATAAAAATACTAAACCAAATTATTAATACTATAAAAGAATATAATAATCCAAAAAAAAACTTTTTTTTCAAGGAAGCTCTATCTTGGGAAACGTAACTGGAACAATTTTTGACCTATAAACGAAAATCGAAAAGATTAAAATACGTACGATTTATTCAAAATATTGATTTGTAACAAAATAGCAGTGTTTCGACAAAAATTTATCAATAGTTTATAAAAAAAACTAATCAATATTTTAAAAATTCCCTACCCCATCTGAGAAATGTTAGAATAAGAAATATGAGAAATGTTATTACCAAGTTCTAGTTAAAATTTCAAGTAAATTGGATAAAAATGAGGAGGAAACATTTCCCGAGGTTTTTAAAAATGTTGTTTCGAGAAACAAATGAGGGAATAACAAAGAGAACACTGAAAAACGTTTGCTTTTGAATAGCTAACTGCTAGCTGTTATCATACTTTCACTTTTTTATAGAAACATTTCCAATGATCTCTGTAGGGTTTCTTCAAGGGTCTACTGAATTTCACAGTAATTTTGGTAGGTAAGGTATGAGAAATGAAAGCCGGATTATTTCCTGAGTGATGACCTTCAACAAACTATCTCTAAATACAAACAAAACAATATATATAGAATTTGGTAACATCTGCATTAGCACTGCTTAAAATCTAAGTATCAACATACAAGGTAAAAAACTATTTAGAATTTAAAGCACTAACTAGGAGAGGCTCAGACCTTCGGATCACGAATTTCGCTCAAACTTTGAGATATGTTTTTGGATACCAAAATATGATGAAAGATGAAATATTAGACTCTAACGCTTTGATAAGCTCGAGTCATCGATATTTTTAGTTGCATTTTAGTTGCAAATTTTTATTCATTAATATTGCCAAAACTGCTCGTTTTAATTCGTTAATTATTTAGTTTAAATAAAGCATACATACAATTCTAAATAATGAAAACTAAAGACTAAAACTAGAGAGCGCCAAATTTTTGTTGCATATCCTTAAAATATAACTAAAAATATTGATAACTTGAGTTTATCGAAGTGTCAGAGTCTAAGTTTAGGTTCAAAGTTTGAGCAAAATCCGGAGGTCTGAGCCTCACCTAGTAAGTACCTAGGAGTTCCCATATAGGATGAGAACAGCCCATCACAAGCTTTCATAATAAAACTAAATATCTAATTTGTACTTTCTGCAAACTTACAAAAATTTTTTTACAACAGAATCTCAGAATGCTATATGTTTGAGAATGCCGTAAATTATATATGAGTAACATGCTGTGGGTGGTAAAAATGTCGAAATAAAGTTACAATTAAAAGGTTGAGTGTATAAGTGTTACAATAGTGGATGAGTGTGTTAGTGTTACAAAATTATGTTTATGTAAATGAGTATATGAGTTTTACAATTTAAGTGTGTGAGATTTTCTGTGTGTTGGTTATGCTTTCATGATAGCAGCGCAGTTGTGTAGAAAATGGCCGCCAAGCTGTAAGTTGTTACCTTCTCCATCGTAGCGATGATATTAATAGGCTACACTGATGAGTTGGTCCAGTTATGGTGATTCTGCAACGATGATGAGTAGATGAGAAGAGCTGTAAGTTCTGAGTGTTAATCAAACATGAGAAAGACGGTGAGATGAGTGCGAGGATGCGAAGCTGCCGATGAGAGAAGCCAGATGAAAACCATAGTTTAGACGGCTGGTTGAGCAAAGCCAGTTGAGAACTGTCAGCGATGAAATGCCAGTCGAGCAGCACTGCTACACGAAAAGATGCCGTGTGAGATGATGCAGTGTGAACACCACTGTCACTGCATATAGAGAGAGTGAGCGTAAGTGCATGAGAATTGCCGAAATTACACACTGAGTTTTGCACGTGGTCGTCACGCTGAGACTTGAGTATACCGTAAGTGAAGAACAAGCGGCCGCATGGCGAGCACGCTGTACAGACCAAGCGTGAGAAAGAAAGAGAGCACATCCGTCTTTTTCGTTTTGAACCTGTCATGAAGGCGTAAGTCAAATCAGTGTCTCTCTCATTTACATGTGTAAATGTGCGAGAGACAGCATGAGTTTTTGTCATACTCGGCTAATTAGTGTAGCGAGTCAGCTGTTCCGCAGAGAGCAGCTGATGAGTGCTACCGTCGCGTGACCGTTTGTTGAGTTTCTTTCAACCGCGCAACCGCGGGAAATGAAAATCATTGATAATTCCCAAACACTATATTATGCCCTTAATATCTTATGGCATAATAGCATGGAGAAAATTTATTCAAACAAAAACAGAACCTTACAAACATCACAAAACAGAATTCTTAGAATAATAAACAAAAAAAACTTATTGACTGACGAGCAACCACTAAATCTAGATCAACTATTTCCCCTAGAAGTCGTATTACATCATTACAATGAATTAAGTGACAGATATACTACATCAAATAGTAAAACAGGAAAAAAGGTTTTAACCTTCTGGAAAACGACCCAATTAGTTTCGTTAGGATCTCGGACTTTTGCAAAAATTACGAATTTTTCAAAATGTGCGTTTTTCGAATACGTCTCCATTAAGGACATCTTACATCGTAGAGGCTTCTAAAGCCAAAATCAGCTAAATTGATGGATTTCCATGGGTCTAAAGTACTTAAAATTCATGTATATATTGTCAGAAGAGTTGAAAATATGAAAACTATTTTATTAAATAATTTTAAAATGCCACAAACTACGAAAAATTACAAAAACTCTTAAAATTAAACAATTAAAAATGACTTATTATTTCCAACTTTTCGGTCTTTCCAACTCTTTGTCCCATGAGGATTCATGGAATATGTTTTTTTTAAAAGGCAACAGGAGCCATCATGTGTAAGAAAGTCCCCCTTTAATACGTAAAACACAAAGCATCAGTTTCTTGTTTGAGCATCCACGGCATAACTCTAGCACTTTTTGCTCGCCTCGAGGGGATAAAGTACGCACATTACGATGGGGTGTGTTAAAATAATATCATTTTTATTTTTCAATAATTAACTTTTCTTCATAATATTAAAAGATATAACCAAAACAGATATGGGGGTAGGTACCAAGAGTCTCCTTTATATGGATAGTTATTGATTTTTGGGTTGGGTATACTGTATACGTCGAAGAAAAAATATTGGAAATTATTCCCAAAATTGAAATTTCTAGGGCAATTTCAGCATAAAAAGAGCTAACTTTCTCCCAAATTTCGTACGATTTGAAGTTCCGACAAAAAAGTTATAGCTAATCGAAGTATCGTGATTTTGCAATATAAATGAACTTTAATGATCGATATCTCAAGCAGATTTAGACCAATTTTTACGCGCAAGAAAGAGAATTAAAGTTCTCGGAAAGACGAAGAAAATGCGATGTTGCTGGTTCCAATCTATTAAAAAATGACGACGCAGTAATGGTTTAAAGATACCCTACTTTCTCAAGAAACAACGTACATATATTGACTAACCTAAAAATTCTATAACCATAAACCTACGGAAGAAATTTTTTCTGCAAAGTTTTTTAAAAGACAAAGACAATGCGACCTTGATCACTAAAATCGGCCAATATATAAGGGTTTTATGATTTTTAGAAAAAGACTAAAAAACGCTCAAAAATCGACATTTAATAAATTCTAGAAATGATCTAAAACTGGCTAAAACTTTGCAAACTATATTTCTTTTATGTGTACTTTCATACAAAATATTTTCGAGAAAATCGAAGAGTCGACTGCGCAAGCTTTGATCGAAAAGTAATGAATCTGCTCATATACATATATACACACACGCAGTCACGCAGCAGCGCGCATCGTGGCGTAGCCCTTTTTACGTTGTATATATATACACCTCAGTGTCAGTTTGGAGAGCAATTTTTTCGCTATTGGGCAGTTTGCGGAGATTTTTGTCAGTTTGAGGAGCTCTCCAATCTGCCATTACACTAATAGGCAGTTTGGAGAGCTCTCCAAACTGCCAATACCGTTAATTATCAGTTTGAGGAGTTTTACTATTAATAATTATGAACATCTACACTACCTAGAGTGCGTCATCGGCTACCTCGACCACCTAGATCATGCATTGGATGTGTTTCAACACCTAGAGGACAAAAACTACGAAGCGCACTACCTACACTCCGTCATCGGCCACCTCAACCACCTAGACCATGCATTGGATGTGTTTCAACACCTAGAGGTAAAAAACTAGCAGTGCACTACCTAGACTGCGTCATCGGCTACCTCGACTACCTAGATCATGCATTGGATGTGTTTCAACACCTAGAGATCAAGAACTACGGAGCGCACTACCTAGACTCCGTCATCGGCTACTTTGAACACCTAGAGGCAAAAACTCTACGGTACGTACCACTTGGACATCATCATCGGTTACGTGAAAGACTTAGATTACGCATTCAATTCAAGCAGTAATACCGGTGGTCTCAAGCAATATTTGCTTTGTCACCGACCGGTTGATATCGCTTTCAGGCTAAGGTAGATGGCAGTCGAAACCAAAGATGAAATTGCTTTTCTTATTTATACGAATTTGACGCCATAAACGAGAAGCATTTTCACAAATAATATCTCTGTTACATGGATCATGTGAAGTAAAATAGGCCAATGAATTAGGTAATTTAATTAATTGGCATCAAACTAGATAAACAATCATCATTTTATAAATTAATTTTACTGTTTATTGGATTATGGGAAGTTATATAAACCAACGTATGAGCAATGTCTCTGAATGTGATTTAACGTACCTGAAGCCAATTATTCCTGTAATTTTTTTCGGTTAGACTTACGACGTTTCTTACTGAACATGTTTGAGAAATTGAGAAAACTAGAATTCTTAAGTATCCATTTGGCTTCACGTACATTGGATCACATTCAGTAATATGGCCCATACATTGGTGCATATTACTTCCCATGATCCAATTAACAGAAATAGTAATTCATAAAACGTTTCTTGTCCATCTAGTCAAATGCCAATTAATAAGAATAGCTAATTCAATGGTACATTTCTCTTATCATCACATTAACAGAAATGTAAAGCTATGAAATACTTGTATTAAAATGATTCATACATTGGTCCATTTTTCATCTTATGCATCTATGAAAAGAAATATTAAGTAAGAGAAAATTACCATGCTAGGAAGTGCTGAAAATTACTTGTTTATTAGGTGTGATTTCTACGAAATAGCTCTTAATTATCGAACTATGTTTGTGGTTATGGACTAGATGTTCATCCTCAACGGATTCAAGCATCTTTATAAGAATTTTATATGACGGCTAATTATGCGTCATGGGAATCTTACCGCGTAGAGTAATCCTATCATTTTTTTACATTAGAATTACTATCTAACTTATTTAGTATCTTCGCGTAATTGTGTAAACTAGAATTCTACGGTCTGGATTTGGCTTCATGTACATTAGATCACATACAGAAATATGCCTCATACGTTGGTCCATATTACTTCCCATGATCCAATTAAGTGAAATAGTAATTCATAAAATGCTTCTTGTTCAGATAGTGTTTTGTCAATTAATAAAAATAGCTAATTCAATGGTTCATTTCACTTCTCATGATCCCATTAACAGAAATATAAAGCTATGAAATGCTTGTATTAAAGTGCCTCATGCATTGGGCCATACAACATCTTATGAAACAACGAACAGAAATGTTATCTAATTCAATCTTATAATGATGGAATGTACGGAAATTTACTTGATCATTGGGACTGTTACTATCATTTAGTCACCTTCGAAGACTACTAAATAGATTACTTAAAATTGTCAGCAAAAATACTTTTTAACTTAAGGGGGTCTTACACCTATAAGATTTTCTTCATAAAATGACGTAAAAAAAAATTTATAATATTAGTACATGTAAAATACATAAAAATATTATAAATATAACCAATTATTGCTGAAAAAAAATAAAAACCAGATCCCTAAGCTCATTTTAATAAGAGCTATGGTTTTTAAAAAAAAAAAAGTTTGTCGTACACTGAAAAAAGGTTAGGGCGTTCAAAGCGCCACGTGTAGTCGAACAACTGCGCTCGAGTTTTGAGTAGACGCT
>JAWWEQ010050483.1:0-11519 GCA_035583055.1 Torymus tubicola
ATCATTTAAAATCGTCACGAAATCGATTCACTTTTGCAATTACTCCCACACCAGTTTCTCAAGTGAGTAGCCCCTCGATGTATATATATTCAAAAATATTCCCACAAAATTGCATCAGTATATAAAAAAAAAAATTCGTGAGCGGAAATCCATATGTAATCTTCCAAAATACAAGTAGAGCACACATAACCGCAGGCGGGAACGCCCGTTGCATCTCATCCGCGCAGGCATCACCGTTGCCATACGCATCTCCCAATATGCATCCGTAGTTGCGAAATCTTTCGAAGACGTTTGCACGCACACACACACACACACACATCGTTTACACACGTCAGCGCGTCGTGCCGAGAACACGTTATTTCGTCGTCATCACACCTCGCGCCTGCACACTCGCTCGCGTTTCCGGCCCGCTACTAATCGCTCTTCCGTTCGAACGGTTATATTTCGTCGACGCGTATATGTATATATATGTGTATATCCGTTAATCAACCTCGTCGGCGTTGCACGTACACAACGCGATTGTTTCTTATCAAAATACGGTAAACGGCCTTCTGCTCTTTTTCTCTCTTGCGCTCTAGCGAGGAAAATGAAGAAAGAGAGAGAGAGAGAAAGAGCAAAGCGTGGGAGAGAAGAGCGACGTAGCGTGGGCGGTTTCTCTGAATAAAATCACGCAACGGTAGCAACGGAGGATCGAGGCTGGTAAATTGCGAGATTGAAAGTGCGTATATACCGACGCAGAGAGGCCGTCCTGCTGATTGAGTTTGTTTTAGCCGTAAGGCGCATTTGCTAAAAATAAACTGCGGTCTCTGAGGCGTTGGTGTGCATAGAAGAGGATAAATAATTTCACGTGTACGCGAGGTTTTTGTTTCGTTGTTTGGCGTGTATCTATTATAGGTGATATATCAGCGGGTTCGCTTTGGCAAAAGTTATTAAAGATTTCATTGTGTTATGGATTATACATATAGGTATTGTTTTGCATGTGTATTTACAATTTTCAGCGTGCATTTTATCGCTGTACTTGTTTCTGAATATAACTATCAAGTTTCGGTTGGATTAAAGTTAATTTTATTTCATTAAAATTATATTCTCAGACACGACGAGAATTTTCTTGAGTTTATTTGTACGTACATTCAAGTGTAGTGTGTTCACTTTTCTTATTATGAAGTAACGGATTTGGCACTGCGAACATTGGATTGTACGAAATATTATATATTTTTAAAGCAGATAAAAGTTCGTTTACACGCGTATATATGCAGCCACGATATCAAGCCAAAAGTATTTATTCGGAAAACAAAAAACAAATATCTAATCCGCGTAAAAACCATTTTTATCGCGGTAGTCTCGCGTCACTTCCTGCATCAGATAAAGCTTTCGCCTGTTGGCTTTTAATATAATGCGCAACATATAATATACTCTCTAAAGTTGAATTAGTAAAAAATCCACTAAATATTAGTTAAAATTGCTCCACCGAAATATTAGTGAATATTCACTAATGAAATAGTAAATATTCACTAATTCTCAGTGGACATATCCACTATTCAAAATAGGGAAACTCCTCTTTTTTAATTAGTGAATAGTTCTATGTATTTTCACTAAGAATTAGTGAATATTTACTATATCATAAGTGAATATTCACTAATGTTACAGTGGAGCAATTTTAACTAATCTTTAGTGGATTTTTCACTAATTCAACTTTAGAGAGTACATATATCTATATAGTAACCATACTAAAGCATTTTTTTTATTCGCTGCTTCTTATGCTAACGGTACTATATATCGACTTGGTTAAAATAATTCTATATATGCATAGACTTCGACGGTACTTCGTTTTTTTCCAACAGAAATTGAACCAAAAAAAAGGGTAACCCAAATACGTCAGTATATGGAATTTCACCCGGACCTCCTAAGAAAAAAAAGACATTCCCGAAGCTCCAGACGAATAGCAATGAAGACGTAAACTCGTCTCGACAAATCTTCCACTTGCGAACCCATCGTTGTGACGTCTTCGTCTCGCGTAACTCGTCCGGACAACCCTCATATTTTCCCGTACTATATCTTTTCGTAATTCTTCACGCTGGTAGAGAAAGAGAGAGAGAGAGAGAGAGAGAACATCAGCGTGCGAAAAAAAAACTTTTCCCAACGGGGCGTGTTCCAACACAAGAAAAAAAGAAAAATGTTAAGCTCAACTTTGAAGACGTCACTAGTATAGCGCGTCGGCGTGTCGCGGCCGCGTCATGCACGCTTAGATCGGGGTTTCCTCGACGAAGCGGCGAGTAGTGTTTCATTGAGTTATAACTCTCGGGATTCTTATTCAAATATCGCCGCTCCTTTTAATTAAACGGAGAGAGAGAGAGAGAGAGAGAGATAGAGGGGGGAAAAGAAACGCCGTCACAGACGAACATAAAGACGTTCTCTCCTCTCGTCTTTCACGTGGGCGAGTTGTGCGTCCTCGACGCCGTCAGCTATAGGGGACTTTTCACGATTTTTATCTTTTGTCGAGGTGCGTTGACACTGTCGCCGAGACGCTGTCGTGTTATGAGCAGAAAGAGAGAGAGAGAGAGAGATGGTCTTTTCGGGGATAAGTAATAGTTGCGGAGGTGTAGGGGGTATATAGCGCATGAGCAGTGAGCGATTTCTGCCAGAGATTATTATTAAAGCTGGTGGTGTTACGATAAAAGCTAGGGATATACGATATTTTTTTGTTTCCTTGCTTTTGCGAAGCGAATTCGAATGGACGCGTAGATGGAGCTTTGATATGCTTATATTTTTTTTTTTTTTTCATTGACAAACATCGGATATCGTCATCATTAACGATGGAAATTCGATATTTTACGCTCTTTCTGATGATGAATATAAGCACTGGAATGACTGCAAATATATATATAACAAGAGCAAAATATTGGTTTTTTATTTTAAATTCGAAATCGGTGACCCCGAAATTCGTATCAGTTGAGCTTTTCATGAAAATCAGGGTGAACGCGGATTTATGTACGTGGGTGTGTTTGTGAATGAAAATACGAAGCGTAATTAAGTTCTTTGAATAAGCAATGCAAGTAAAATCAATGTTGAGAAAGACGGAAATATAAAGTAGTAAATATTTGTGTATTAACTTGTATATATGAATACCAAACAAATTTTATTCGAAAAATAATTTTTAATTCAATTATGATAGCATATTTTACTATCTAATTAAGTTTTTAAATAAAATATCCTCTTTAAGTTTAATACTTAAATAAATGCTCCATTCTGACGTTAAAATTATTTCTTATATCTCACTTACCATTAGTTAGTCAATACGTTAAGTATAACTAAAAATAAAAAATTAAAAACGAATATTGATAGTTTACAGTATAAAACTATAAACATTCCATTTCCAAAAAATGTCCCCATTGAAAGCGAGATTCGCACCCGCAACCCAGTTCACCAGTCATTTCCAGCAGCACTCAGCCCAGCACGCCAACGTAGCTCTGATTAAAAATTCACGAGAAAAACCGCCGAAAAACCTCGGGTAATCGGAAACAAAAATAAAGTGTGGCACACACAGCGTCTCGCGTCCGCACATGCGCGCGCATCTCCCAACAATGAGAGACACTCTTCGCATTCGTCCGGCCCTCATGTGGATCATCTCTCTTATACACACATACGAAGGCATGAAAATGCGATATAAGAAGCTCAGCCCGTCTACCTCCTCTACCCTCTACAATATACAAGAGTGCACGAGGAAAACTGCCGTAGCACGTGCGTGCATCTCTCTGTATATGTGTGCAAGCGCACGAGTTCGAGGAGACGAAGAATCCCTGGGCTCGGCGAATTACTTGACCCCGTTTCTCGCGGCTTGCAGCACGCGCGCAAGCACGGAGAGAGAGACGGAGAGAGAAACAGCGTAATGAAAAGAATGAGGGAATTTTTTTCTTTTTTTTTCGGTCCCGCGGGTTCGCGCCAGATTTTGCAACGAGTATTTCTTTTTTTCTGATTATAAGGGGAAGGGCTGAGGTTAGGGAAAAAAGGAATGTAATGATGATGGTGGTTATGACGTACGAATTTGGAAATTTCATTTAGCGATTTTCCGGGACGAAGGATGGCAGCTCTGATTGAATCATTCGTTTTAGGAGTTGAGAGAGGCTTGGCCTGACTGCAAATGGCTGTTAATGACGTTGAATTAGAAGAGATGGCGTTTTCAGGAATCTTATTATACAGAGCTGAAAAATCTTAATTTAAACGGAGCTATCTTCTCCAGCCGGTTCGAATGAATATAACGGAACCGTGAGATGGAAAAGATTTTTCCTCTCAAAGTTGGATATTACGGAATTGAAAGAATTCTCTCCGATTATGTCTCATTAAATATAACATTTTTGTCGTCAAGGAAATATATATATATATATATATAAGCTTCTTATATCTTGAAAACGCTACAATTTGTCAATCTATATAAAAGTTTAAAAATAAAAAGAAAAAAAATCATCACATCATCCACTTAATATACAATCATATAACTTTTCAAAACGGTATACGATTTCCATTTCTAACCCCCTATATAGCTACAACACGCAGTTCGTGATCCCCATTCCTCAACGATTCACCACGGCTCACGCGCGCTTCTCTCCTCTCCATATCGTACCGTATATACAACGAAGGCCCGGAAAATCACGTATAAATCGTAATGAAGGCATATGCACGCGAGCGAGGAGAACCGTAGCGCCGTTACGTAACGTGGCTTTCGCTTTATACGAGCGCGAGCAGCCTCTAATACCACCAGCACTGCTGCTGCTGCTGCTGCTGCTGCTGCTACAGCTACAGCCGATGACTCGGGTATGGAGAAGACCTATAATCACGCGCCGGCGCTCGTTTGTTTCACCGCGATTTTTATCGTTGATCAGCCTGGATATATATATCTCGCTCACGTTTCTTTTTTTTTATAGTATTACGCTTCGGGGTTAAGAGAGAGAGAGAGAGTAGTAACGTTGCTGTATACATAGATGTGATTCGGAAAGGCCCTCGGCGATCGATGACGCGAACGCGTACTTCTCTGTATGTGTATATATATATAAAGCAGGTGGAAATAAAAT
The DNA here is from genome assembly GCA_035583055.1 of Torymus tubicola. Lineage (NCBI taxonomy): Eukaryota > Metazoa > Arthropoda > Insecta > Hymenoptera > Torymidae > Torymus > Torymus tubicola. The sequence continues at coordinate 5,067 of JAWWEQ010050483.1, forward strand.
TACTTGATGGGTGCTTAACACGGTTTAGTTCCGCGGTGGCGGCAGCGGCCTGACATATTACGTACAACGTTATCCGAATTTTGACATTGTTCCAACAGAAAAATTAGTTCGTTCCCACCTTAGAGGCTCGCGAATCTGCTGCGAGAATAATGTAGCTTTACTCGAAAGCTATGTATTTATGAAAGCAATCTTCTCTTTTACTTGTGTATGTGGTGCATACTTGCATAATTCACGAAGAACTATATATAAATTAATTTACATTTCTATACACTCGTCAATACTATTCAAATTAAACCATTACACTGTGCTCTCGCAGATTTCAGTTCAATTTTTTTTTTTTTTCGTCGAGCTGTTAAATCAAAAACTCCTCATTGGAAGCGCTATTAAAAATTAAACATTCTAGTCCAGCCGTTGTACGGCTTAACACCGCGGAAAATTGCCGAAAAAAAACACGCGTACAACGTTCCCAACAACCGCCCAGTAACAGCCTACGCGCCAGTAGCCCTCCTGTGAAAAATTCACTTGGCTGATAACACTTTAATCCAGGGGAGGAAAAGGAACGCGCCCGCGAGCGTGCGTAAATCCGCTCGTCGTCCCGAAAAAAAGTCGGAATCTCGGGAGAGACAAAGATAAAGTGGGCTCTGAAAAATTCATTCGATTCTGTTCCGACGCCGTTGCCGCATAGCAAAAGGAGAAGAAAAGGCAAAAGAATCACGTTATTTCTTTAAGATTGCTTCTAGCTTAACGCGCGGCACGTGAATCAAAAGTAAATTATGTCTTCTTAAAGGATATACCTGTATTTCTGGTTTTAAGATGAAAGGATAAAAGATTTGTTCAATCTTGAGGTATATGTTTTAACTTGAATTATATTTTTCTATAAGTATATATTTTTCTTTTGTGTTGTAAAATAATAACATAAAACTTATGCATACGAAGTCACGTACAAGCAGACTTAAAAAGTCTGCGTCTACTTCGTATTATTCGATTGACAAATGATTCCAAATTTTGTTACATACACCGTCCCATACTTTGTAAAAATCTTATTTGTTGATACAAAAAACCTCTAAATACAAAATTTTTAAACTTTTCGCCAATAACGAAAGTTTCCTCTTTCAAGAAACAAAAATGAAGCTTTAATAATGTCGTGGCCTGGTGCTTACTTGCGCGCGCGTGCAGACTGCTGTTGCTGACTGCTGCTCATTGCCTGACGACTGCAGTGGTGCTAGAGAACTTTTTCTCTTTTGGTTTTCCGCTTTTCCTCCGTTGTCCGCTGTTACTAGACGCGGCGAGACGTGGAACAAGAGTACGGACGGCGGGGAAGAGAGGGGAACACGAGCGTTGCATTCGCGCACGAGAAAAGGGTTATTGTTTCATTTCTTTTCGCCTCTTGGAAGATGGAGTTTCCATGTTGCTAAGTGCTTAGTAGATTAAAGAAATTTCATGATAAATTGGCAGCCGAACGCTTGAATGGGTACATATATATATATGATTCGATAACATGATGATCGTGAAATTTTATACGTAATAATCGTTGAGCGTATATCATTACGTCGTTAAGACAGTTTGAAAATAAAATTGTCTGAAGCTTTTGAGAAATAATTTACAACCTTTTTGTAGTGGAACTTACTCGGGTACTTTACAGGGAAACTGTCGAGAAATAGAAGACTCCCAACGGGACGTCGTGACTTTTTACACACAGTAGCAAACGTCGAAACTACCTTAAATATTTTACATTTTCCCCGTTTAAATTACTCTGGAGTTTCGAGAGCTGTATAAAGCGAAGCAAACCAATAAATTATTCAACATGTTTCCACATTTGTCCCGCATGCATTACACATGTTTAATTGTTAATTCAATATACTAATAGTCAAATGATCAACCTAAAAAAATCATGTTATAATGACTTAAATAGACTTACGACATTTTTCAACAATTAATCTCCCGCCAATTCCTCCACGATACATTTCCCGTAACTACCAACGATCACACGCGGTCCAATAACTTCCCTCGCAATTTAAGACTCTTACCCCCGAGTTCTTTTTACCCCCTCTTATACACTTGCTCTCCCGATACATTCCACCTCGTAAACTCCAATCCGATATATCCTCTTCGTCGTCGCCGTCGTCTCTCTCTCTCTCTCTCTCCTCCACCCTCCGATAAAGTTAATTCGCGTAAAAATTCTCTCTCCCGTACCCCCTCGTTCACCCCTTTAATCCTTCATCCAGCAAACCCTAGATACTACTCTCGAACTCGCTTCTATATATACGCTTAAGAACTTTGCGTTCGCTGCAAGACAAACGCTCGCGGCTTCATCCCCTCGCGGGAAATCGGTTTATCGGGTAGTACGACGGATGGAAACTAGGTCTCCTACGCGAATCATCATCCACGTCTCTCTCTCTATCTCTCGTGTCTTGTGCGTTTGAAATTCAAGTGGAACATACCGCCGCGAGGGAAGAATGACGATGAAGAAGCTTCCTCGTACGGGTCAGCTCTCGCGCGCTTGTATTGTACATGTATCGAGCTTTTTTTTGCGTAATTTTCAGGAGAGCTTTTCTCTCCCTCTTCTCTCCAATGTAGGACAAACTCGTGATACTCGCGCGCCTAGGTTGAGTGCAGCACGACGTGGCGGTTGGTATGGAGCATCAGCGGATTAGCTTCGTTGCTGCGTGAGAATGGATTGTCGTGGCTAAGTGGCAGTGTGTGCTGCGTGTGGGATGGAAAGAAGGGTTAATTCGGTTGTGTACGATAATTTTACGTGATAATTGATTCTAGATATTGTTGGCTTACTGAGATTTTAGAATTTTATAGATTATATTTTTATAAGTTAATGTTATATAAAAATATTTTCTTATTTCAAACCATGCTAATTATTGTTTTCTATCTTTTCAGGTAAGAACAGCATTGATTTACCCGTTCTACAATCATTATCATGGCCACATGTAAGTCTAAGCATCTATACATATACATAACAAACCACTCTGGTGCTTTGAAAAAATCCAGTGAACCATGATTTTTTAATTTGAAACTCGAATACTCGTGAGTGGATATCGTCGTTGTCCCTAAAAATACCTCTCTCGCATCTTCTGTGTTTTTATCCGTGAACGAAAATCGATGAGACTCATTAAAAGTGAAAGGATACCGGAGGGAAAAATTTTTCAGATGTTACGTATATAAGTCTCTCGTGTGCATCGATTGCCTGTACTTTGGTGCGAGCCAACGAAACTCCCACGCATGCTTTTGGCTTCCCCCTTTCGGACGCTCCCCATTGGCTTCTTATTCCCATTGACTTCCGGTTTCGTCTTTGTAAAGCGGCTCGTGCAGTTTAGCAAGAGTGGCTCTTTGGAGTTGCTTTCAGGGGGAAAACGTTTTTAAATTTTATAATATTTTCTTGAGAATATTTTAAGTTTTAGATTTTATCGTAAAAGATTATAGTTCGAACGTTGTTTGTTGACCTGGTTTCTAGAAAAGGCTTGTGGAGTATCTGTCTGAAATAAACTTTTTAATGATTCTCTTCCTATTTCTCGTTTTTGGTGTCTTTACGGTAATGTTGCCTTGTACGAACATTTGATTAAAAAGCAGAAAATATTAAAATTGAAATATTCATTTAATTTCGTAATGCGATTGGTGTCAATTTAATTAAATAAAAACATGTTTACGGAGAAGAATTTCGCCTACTTGTCCCAATTCACGATAATCTGAAAATCTTAAAAGTGAATTAATATCAGAAACTAGGTTAGCTTGACCTATTTACATAAGTACTATCGACTATACGGCGCTGTTCTACATCCACCCAAGCCTTGGAACGAATACTGTTAGCAATTGTTTGACCTTTTAGCAACATTTTACCGTAATTTAAGTACTAAAGTATATACCACCTTTCACCTCTATGATTTTCCCGTTTACTCTCAAAAGAACCTCACCGAGAAAACTCTGAAAAAAAAAATTCCGACAAATTCATTAAAACCATGGTTCTTAGTTATTAAAAAAAAGCGAAGAAAGAACGAAAACTTTCTTCCCTGTTAAAAACCCAACCCCCTGACGAGCGAATCAGGCCAGCTTCCATCGCAGGCGCAGCAGAGAGACCGAGAAGAGCAAAAAAAAAGAACCGGAACACCACGACGACTACTATATGCTCTGTGTGTGTGTGTGTGTGTGTGTACGGCAGATAAGACGAATGAGCGGAGAGTAGAGCGAGATAATAACAACAGCAGTATAGCAGTGTAACAGCAACAACGCGAGAGAAGAAAGAGAGAGAGATATAAGTATATACAGTGCGTTGTTCTCGTCACGCGCGTGCGCGCGTGTATAATCGATTCGGCGAATCGTAATATCCCACGAGACATACTCTGCACACAGTAAAACGCGCGCGCGCGAGTTTCTGCATAGATGCAAAAAGGATATATCCCTCAGCGCGTCATCATTGTTTGATGTCGATGACCCGCGGTGAAGAAGATAGATGCGAGTGACGAGGAGAGAAATCGCTCGTCTACAGATTTGCATGGCTCGTTTCTAGCAATGCGATGATTGAGCGAATGCATCGTACTATACTTGCGTCGATTGTCAAACGCGAGAGTTGTCGCGGAATACGATGACTTGTAAATAACGTTCTAATCGACTCGACGTCAAGCCATGTCGATAAAAAAATATATATACTGTATATATATACTATTGCTACGACTGTATGTTTTAGAGCGATATTGGGTCAAAATGTGAACCAAAATAAAAGAATCTATTTGGAGATGTACGCCTGTGTGTATTACGTAATATTTGTTTTAGATTCTCGATTATTTTTTTCTTCTATCGTTTACGTCTTGGACGCTTTCCAAGCACTTCGAACTCTGAAATTATAATAGAATACCTTCTATGTATAAAATACAATGCTTCGTTCGAATTTTTCCTCGTATTGATAGGATAAAAATAGGCTATATAGTGTAGTACGCGGAACGTTCTATATTTCACCCTCATCTTTTTATCTTCATTCAGAACGCGCAGAAGAAACTTATGCAATTTAACGCGAAAAAAGAACGGACTATCAATCTTAACCTCGAATTCCAAAAACCATAACTTCCAGCCCAACGATCGGCGCAGTTATTATCATCGACTACTCCGATAATAGCGATAACTGCAGTCCGACCATTACCTAATTGCATCCCTCACCGTTACCCAACTCCATCTATACTTTCCTATCTCTCTCTATCTCTCTAGCGCGCGGGCGAGAGGTTTAGTTTCAAAATACACTGCACACGCGCTCTCGCGCATCATAGTTTATTCCCGGCTTAATTGAACTCTATTTCCGTATATTATACTTCTCTCTTTTCTCTCTAAATTCCGCTCTCTCGCTCAACGCGCTTGTAAAAACCAAACAGCCTCCGCCGCCGCCACGTGTGAGTATATAGCATCCGTAAAAACACAGCGGCAACTTTAATTAATATACACGGACAGCACCCATATATATATCCTGTGCTATAGGCGGCGTTGCGCAAAATATATAACACACACAGCCCTCCATTCATTCACTATATACCGCACGCCGCCGCAGACGCGACGGCTTTATAAATAACCGGCGCGACCGAAAAAAAAGAACGACACCGTCGTCGTCTCAGTCTCAGACTCATCCGTTATAGGTGCATATAACCGGGGTTGTGCACGCGGTATATAGTGTAGTACTACTACGTGTATTCTATGAATGGAGAGCTGCCGTCGTTGTCGGCGCACGACAAGGACGGGCTAATTATAGCCGCCCACGCGCCCACGGGGATTCCCTTCGCGCGCGCGCGTTGCAGTAGATTCGACGATGAAAACGACGACACTGCTTTGTTTACGCGCCGCGTGGGGGTAAAAGTGAGAAGCGCGACGACGTTGGTGAACGGGGGTGGTTGATTGGGGGAAGGGGAAAATGGTAATCGCACGTATATAACGCTGGGGGTGAATATGTACGCTAACGCGATCAAGTATGTCGTTTGTATGTGTAATGTGTATGAATGGGAGAATTCTAGTCATATTTCTTCCTGTTAATATGTACTTTTCTTTTGTTTAATCACGGTATATTTCCGCAGTCAGGTGTATCAGTTATTTGCTTTAGAATCTGTTGGTTGAAAGTTCAAGTGTATTTGCTAGATATTTTTCTATATCAATAGAACTGTTCCAATAGACTTTTTTAACACTATTCAATTATTTATAACAATTATATAGTGATCTTAAATTTAGATTTTTCGAAAGGTGAAAGATAAAGCACTTGTTTATTCTGTTCCCGTATGTCATTCCTAGAAGATATGAGTATATGCTTTTTCATATATATATATATATATATATATAATATATTCGGTTTACATTTCATTCATCGTCTCTGGGGGACCAATTTCTCGTATACCTTCGGGACCCCCCCCCCCCATTGCCTATCTATTTTCCAGCTAAAGGTAAAATGTTAAGAGATATGATGAAATATTCGTGACA
>JAWWEQ010050484.1:0-11517 GCA_035583055.1 Torymus tubicola
CATTGGTTAAACGGTTGGCCAAACCTTTGCGATTTCGCGAACGGATGGCAAACGGTTGGTATTCATTTCTACCAGGGTTATTACAACGAACTTTCTTATCGACAACTCCTACAAAAACTAACATGTATTAAATTTCACCAAATTTATTCTGCAACTTCTCTCGAAAGTCTCGTTATGTAAACATAAAATTTTTATTTGAAAAACATTATACATGCTCGACTGGTGAATAAATTAGAACAACACGTAAAGCGTCGACTGGAATTGACGGCACTTGAAGCCTAATGAAATCCCATTGTTACCGGCATTTAATTCAATCCGAATTTTCTGTCCCAGTAATCGCATTCAGAACAAGTAGGAGCAGCAACAGAGCACGGGCGCATCTGTCTCTCTCCTCCAACTCCGCATTACTACGTCGGCTCTCCGTGCTCTCTTCATAATCTTCAGCGATGCGCGCGCGCGTGCTTGTGCTCTTAAAAAACGTTTTCGACCTCAACGAGCGCGAAATCATTCCTCTCTCTTTTCGCGCGTTCTATCGTCATCATCCTCCTCCTCCTTCTTCTTTTCGTCGTCGCTACGCTCCAGCGTAATTCAAGCGTGAAACAATGCGCTCCCCGGAAAATATGCCGCGCGCTCCGAGCGAACAAAGCTCTCCCCTTTTTTTTCCTCTCCTCTCCTCGGCAATCGTTTCAAGTTCATTGCTGCCGTTTCGCCAAAAGAGAAGAAAGGAGAAAGAACGCCAGCTTTTCATGCCAAATCGCTGTTGCGCGTATACGCGCGCGTTCCCTAATGGGATTAAATGATAAATACGGAGAAGATTGATGGTGTTCGAGGGCGCGTGGACGTCTTAAAATATGGTAATAACGCGCCTGGCCCGTGGCTGCCCGCCCGCGGCATAAATATTAACCTTGGCATTCCGAATTGCCCAATTTCGCCGTAATAATTTCCCGCCTCACTTGGCCGGGGAGCCAAGCCAGGAGGGTGGGCTCGAGGGCCTCTTTTTGAATTATTGGCGAGCGGCTGAATTATGATTGGCGCGTGCAAAATGCAGAGGATGGACCGAAGAGGGAGGCTTCTCTACTAGCACGTGCATTACCTTTCGCCTAGTCGACGGCAAATTAACTGCTCTGTGTAAATTAATGAATAATACATTTTTCCGTAAAACTGTTACGCGCGTGTTAAGACATTTTCTTATCTATTGTATTTTAAGTGTATATACTGTTAGTCATAGGAATATTAATATTTTCCAATATGAAGATTTATTACAATAATAAAATATCTTTTTTATAAAGTTAAATGGCATTTTACCGATTGCAAATATAAAAATATGATTGCACAAAATTGCTTTCAAACGAAAATCATTTCATTCTTTGCCGTTAATTATTTCCGGTATTGAAAAAGCAGGCAAAATGAGTTCTCAAATAATTCAAATTGACCTGGTTTATCAGGTGAGCTGGAAGAAAAAGCTTTAAATAAAGCTGGGCTTTTAAATGCTACTTTTTTATGTACGGCTTACGCGCGCGTATCAAAAATAATGCACATCTCCGCGTAGGTATACGAGGGAGAAAAAGTTTTACCGGTAAATTTCCTTAAAAGCTTAAATGATAAATTGCACTTTGAGTAAAACTGTTGTTTAATTAACCGGAAAATCCTGGTATTCATTTTGCTAAAATTTCAGCGCCTCTTAGCGCTATGAATATCATTAGAATAAAAACCTTGCGATAAAGCGATTTCTTCGTTATAACTAGGTTGTGGTTTACATGCCTTTTTAATCTAACGCAGAGCACTCACTACCAAAAGCGTTTAGTTTATAATAATAATGTTGCCGTATACCCTATATCGTCCATTCCGCGAAACCCATGCCCGAGTCGAGCTCTCAAGTCAAGAGCTTTACAACCACATTATACTACCTAATCAACGTGAGAGCTTTTATAATATATTCGCACTTTTCACACGTTACGAGTGAAAAAAAACAGCCGCAGACACGAACACGCGCACTACTCGTACACAAAGGAGAAATCTGCATTATTCAAACATCTTTAATAGGTCATTCGAGCTGTCGGTAAACGGATTCAGCGTGGAGACAGCGAACGACGAGACAAAGAGAGAGAGAGAGAGAGAGAGAGAGAGAGAGAGAGAGAAGGAGATAGACGCGCCGCCTAGGAGGCGCTAGGGACTCCCGGGCGGCCGGTCCACTTTCGGCCTGCGCGTGTGTATATACGCGGAGGGGTTAGATGCAGCAGCGGACGATAAATAAAAATGAATTTTTCATCGACTCTCCCAGAAGGAGCCGAGAGAGAAAGAGAGAAAGTAAAGGGCTGCCGCCGAGACTTACCCTGATCGAGAGAGCTTCCACTCGACTTTCTGAATAGCTTTGCACGGCTCCGGCTCGCCGTCCTTCGTGTTTTTCGCTGTCAACGGGAAAATCGAAGTGAGTACGAGAAAACGAGGAAGGAGTAAGGGAGGAGTGAGGGGAGAAAAATGAGGAGCGAGAAGGGAAAAGGATGGGGTTGCGTTGGTGTGGACGTATGAGAGAGAAAAATAGTAGGTAGAGAGAGAGAGTGAGAGAAAGAGAGAACGAGAAAAGAGCCATCTGTACTCTTGAAAATCTGCTCGACTACTCGTGTCGTGTATGCGTAAGCACGCGCGCTAGGCTATCCGTATCGATTTGCGAAACAAGAAGGAATTTCACGGGAATTACAGGATTTGCGTTGCGCAGCCGTGTAACCGTGTTCTGTATATCGCCTTGACAGGAGATAAAATATGCCAGCTGGCTTTTTAATTTCAGAATTTAATTTAATTAAGTTTCCAAACGACATGACCCTTTTCATACTTTTTAACTAAAAAAGAAGTTTTGAATTTGTAACAACTTTACAAAAATATTAGTATATGTCGCCGATTTTACATTGTTTATAACTAAAGGAAAATTTACCTCTCCGCAGATCGTGAATAGTACAATGATTACTAGGTATCGATTCTAAAGTAAAGGAATACGTGAAAATTATATTCTTGGCTTATTGACAAAACAATTTCAGGCCGAAATGAAACCATAAATTGCCTTTGACGCGGGAAAATAAGAAGAAATTTCGAAAACTTAGCCTACTTGCAGTTTTCGAGATAACTCCTTAAGATTTCGAGCACGCTTCAACTTCTCGAGGAAAAAGAACTCAATGTGCTGTAGGCATTTATATATTCAAACATTAATCTTTGCTTACACTGGCGCATTTAATTCTCTTGCCAAACTGGAGAAATTAAAAGTAAATGTGAAATAGTACGTATCAATCGTACTAAATTAATTATTAAGAGGAATGCTGGAGAAATATAAGTTTACACGCTTACTGACATTTCCATGATTCTGATATTTTATTTTTCAATTTCTAACTTGAATATATTCAATATATAGTGAAATATTCCTAACCAAAATCTCTAAACTTCAAGAGTTTTTCAATATTTACCGAATAAAAAGTTCTAAATAAAATTGGAATTCGAAGGGCCATATCGCGATTCAGAAAAATAACGCAATGGAGCAAAAAAAAATTCCTTTACATTCAGGATCATTGCGAGCGAAGCATTTTTCCGCTATTTCAAGGACATGCCGTGGAATATCGTCGGAAAAATCCATGTAATCCTAGAAAAACCAACGAGCCACGTACGCGAAAATTCCCGTGAGAAATGTGTAGCTCGCGCCTTGCAGATTTTCATTTTCAAGCGTTTTCCATAAAATGACTCTTTTCTCGCTCGCTTATTCTCTCTCAACGGTTGTTTCCCCCTTTATCTTTTCTTTCACTTTTTTTGGAATATGCTCACCGTGTGGATGCGAAACGTTGACGGGTTTGGCCTGTCGCACCATCCACGTGGTGAGGGAACCGTCCGTGTGGCTGCACATGAACTGCTTGCCCTCGTGGTGCCAAGATATCGATCTGAGGGGCTCATCCGTCTGCCACCGGAACTCCGCCGCCTTCGTCTTCAGGTCCCAGAATACGATTTGGCCCGACTCGTAGCCTATCAGCATCTGCGAACACGCGATAAGAGCATAGCAGCATTAGCAAAGTGCGGTGACTTATGACCAGTTTAGGAGATGCTTTTGCGGTTTTCAGCTGGGACGATTAAGTAGCTTAGCAGTGGGCTGCTGATGACTGGATGATCAAGAGTCAGAATGGATGCGGGTATACATAGGGTGTTAGTGAGGAGGAACTTTTTCAGGCTGACTGATGAGGGGCGTTCACTTTTTACATACGCCTACTGACAAAATCGTTTCAGATAGTATTCATTGGAGTGAATCGGAGATGTGCAAAAAATAAGATCAGTTGATGTTATGGATTGGAAAGTACGTGGATTGGGTGACAATATTGTGTGTATGCCCTATATAAATGGAAACCATAGTTTATGTCGGTCCACGAATAACTTTAATTAAATTATTTTATATAAAGTATGCATGAGATAAAAGGTAAAGCGATGATAAGAAACATGATTAAAGTAATTTTAATTTGGAAAATTTTCATTCTAATTAAACTGAATAGCTCAACAAAAGTAAACTTTATTTCTATTCATTTGAATATTGAGCGTTTCACATAATCTTGATATGTGCTACTTGATTACCATTTTCTTATTAACATCAAAAGCTTCAACTTTTCTTCCACTATTCTTAGATTTAATTGAACGTTGCCAAAAAGTATGAGAGATCTTATGTTTTATTATCTTCGATGTCAAATCCCCATCTCAGATTTTATTGAAATCTCTAGGACCCGCATATCCTAATCGCCGACCCTGTAAATCGGAAGGCTCGTGTGCATCCAGGCTGTCGGGTAATAAATATTCAGGGGATGTAGCCGGTACACACGGCATTACCAATGTTCTTTGAGCTTGTAGATTCGAGCGTTTAACGATGGCAGCATGTCGCTGGCGGTTTAGTGTCTTACAAGGGAGAGCTATAGAGACCCTTTGACTCGCCAATTCCGATCAGACAACGAGAAATTGCCTTGCCATGTCAGGGGAAATCTACTTGATTCCTTAGCTATCAAATTGCGAATTGGTACGAAAAGGACTAAATATAATGTAACATTCGTAATTGACGTAAGTTAATCATTTGAATGACAGAATCGTACCACAATAAATGAACTTTCGCTAATAATGCAGGCTCACAAAAGAAAAAAAAAGTATCAGATCATCTTGACGCGTCATGCATATCACAGAAGCGTGACATATGAAAAATCGTATATATGATTAGAAATTTTTATTTATGATTATAGTAATATCGTTTTAATGGAACTTACTCAGAAACACTGTTATGTTTAACCTGCTGAAGCGTATTAAAGTTTATTTGGAAACAATACAGTGGATACCTAATTGAGCCAAGGCTTTTGTCTAGTTTTGACAAGTTTTGCCGCGATACTGGAGGCGCTCCACACCACATACGCAAACTCTGTTCTGCACCTTTCAGTTTATCGATTCACCGTATAATCTAATAAAGTTCGTAAACAGTGGCTTAAGTCTAATGTTAAGTACCAATTACGCATGTCAATTGTAGATAAATGAAGCTTGTAAGATAAGAAATATCCATTTAGTTTTCAGATTCACTATTTCCTATCATTTATGTTTTTAAAATCATTTTTATTTCCCATATATATATAATTATTTATAAAAATATTTTTAAATAAATTAATATAATTCAAACACATTGTACTCATATATTATCATTCCTATTATTAAGATTATTGATTTAAAGTTATCATTTTTTTTTAAATATAATTTATTAAAGAGAAATAGATTTCAATTTTTACAGACATCGTTCACTACAAAAGAGAATATTCTAATAATTTTTATATAAAATTTTTTTATCAGTAAGCGCACAAAAGAAATCTTGATTAGCGCAATTTTAAATCCCTCTATTACGAATGAAAACCGATGCTTTATCCCGTAAAATCCCCAAAGGCATTACAAATCTTGGAAACTACACGCTTAAGTAGATACCACCCGAGATTGGTAAGACATACATTTAATGGCTACCGCTGTGGCTTCTACTTATAATAGGGAAGCTTAGAACCGCGTCAGCGAAAGCCACTTTTCTCGTATAACTAGTGTTCGCTGGTAAAAAAGAATTTAATGTAACGCGTATGCAGCATAAGAAGCTTTTGTTTGCAGCAGAACCGAAAAAGCTTTCATTCTTTCTCGAGCAAACTCGACGACTAGTAAAGAAACGCATGAGAAAAGTCACAGAATTTCTGCTACAAGTGTAAACTGAGTTTATTCTAATTATATGTAATGTAAAAATGTTGTTTATAAATATAAACGTTGGTTGTTGGTTGAATGACTTTGTGGAAAAATAAAAAAAAGTTACAAATTACTTTGCAAATCATAGAGATAAATTACTGCCACCAATGAATCATGCCTCGTAAAGCCCTTTAAACTGACAATTGCGCTATCGCTTAAAATCGCCCAGCAGATAATTTACCCGATGATTAGCGGATTTTTTTTTAATTGTAGCACAAGCTAGTAGCGAGATGTTTTCGTCGTTCCCCGCAGCACGTCAATGCGATGTATTGATAAACGATAGGTTACCCGCGTGACTCGAGAATGATGATGTAGCCTGTCGTGTCGCGTATAGGGAGGGAGAAAAAGAGCAAGAGAGAGGGTGAGAGCGAGAGCAGGCTAATCGAATTTTCTCCTTCCTTTCAGCTTTTTTTCGGAGCGCCTGCTTTGAATCGCACGCGGGATTGCCGATTTCCACGTTGCGATAGGTATACATTATCGCAGCTGAGCTTCGGTTTCGTGTACATTTCCCCTCCTCAACTTTGCTGCTGCTGCTCGTCACGCGAAGAATCCCCGTAATGAGGTGGAACATTTTTTACTGTCGTGAATTTGACAAGGTGATTAATCGTTCGCGCGACCGTTTGGGTTTTGTGCGTCAAAGAAAAATATAAGCTTTTCTTTTTTTAAAAAAAAGGGCTTCCCGGTAGACGCTTGTTTGTATCGTTCGTTCGAATATAGAACACTTTTCCTCAGTTATCAATTTTCAAATATCCGTGATACTGAGTTATATACGGTATAATTATATATTTTAAGCGTTCGATGAAAAGGTCTGCAAAACTTTTACCAATATTTAATTGAAGATAATACACGACAAACTCTTTATGGAAATATATATATAGCATAAGTGGTGAAGTTTCTGAATTAAAAATAAATTCGAGTCAATATTTCCAGTGAATGAATTACCTACGGAAATCGAAGTTGTCTATGGCAGAGAAATTTTGCCGCAGCAAAAAAGGAATTTCTTTTTATTTAAATATCATTTTTTTTTTAATCTATTTTTACAATAAAAGATTGTATTGACATTTGTACTGAAAGTAGTGATTTGAATATTTTTTAAAGAAAACTGCTTAGAAGTATTTATTAATTCAAAACTTCTTCTTATATTTTTTAAAATTTCGCAAACCTAATCGTACACAATTTCAAGCAGCGTCGACAAACGTTCGTAGCGAAAATATTCAAAGAAAATCAAGACTTTTGCAGGCACGAGCAAGAAGCGCCCGCGCGAGAAACGCGGGTTACGAGTCTCGCATGAAAAAGGGCGTTATCTTCTTTCCCCCGCCTCCCTCACCTCCCCCAACAGGTAACAAATTGTACGGATATACCCGGTGTAGAACCGAGCTACTAGCTGCGCCCCTCCTCCGAAGGATTTACGTAAGTTCTTGGCGCCGCGCGGCGACGGCAGCTCGGCAGCCCCCCCGAGGGCGAGTCGAATAATGCATGGAAGACGTGTGCTTCATCGAAATTTATAACATTTCGTTACGCCGTGGCGTTTTAAACTCGGGCAAATCAATGGGGATTCCTACGGACTGGATTGAACCTGAATTTTTCATGCAATTAATTATAAAAACTCTTTGACTCCGTCATTCTACTTGTTCGCTCGCTGTGAATATTTTAGTGGGTGAAGGAGAATGGAGAAAGGAATGGTGGATATTTTCGACGTAGCCATTGTTGACGCGTAAAACTTGCAGATTACAACTTACCTTGCTTAGGTCCAAAGGATTATCACTTAAGTGAACAACCGAGCCAGGATGCGTCTTCCTCGACCTGCGAACCCACAACACGGTACATTCATTAGCTTGTGTACACGGAAGACACTTGATATATTAGTTCGTATTTGTACAGCGAGATAGACGAGATTCCGCTGGCAAAACAGAGCATCAATCGTAGAGCAAAGACGTGCAAGCATGTTTGATAATTATAAAGTCAATGTACACTGTATGTACAATAGCAAAATAATGTTCATTCGTGCCAACTCAATGATATTTTTACATTTATTATCTATTTACGTCCAATAGTCTAAATTTGTACGTATTTCGTATATAAACGGTTAAACAAACTATTACTGCTCTGACATACATTGTGAAAAATCGATAGATTTAATAATAGCTCATACATTTATGTATAATTAGTTACCGAATTTACTGTGTAATTGAAACCAGCACATCGTTAACAATAATCGTACAAGACAAGACATAATCACTTTTTTCACATTTACACGGTACAATAATACTCAACTACCGTCTGATGCAATAAAACATAGAACAAATTTAGGTAAATCAGGTACACTAATTGAACTCTCATGAATCATTCCTACTTCTTGGAATCATTGAGAGCTAACTACCTTTATTTAATATCATACAGAAAAAAATGTGGGAAATACCAGTATTAGTGTTCAATGGTTTGAGAACTATTACTGAATTTCAGACGTACTACAAAGTCCGAAAAATCCCGTGCAATAAAATACACATTCATTGAATCCAGTTTTTCACCCACATGTCAATAAAAACTTATCATATACCTTGTCACGCATGAACATAAAACTATAACGTTAAATGAAAATAGGTCAAATAAAACTAGTAATTTTAAAACGAACTAGAAAATAATCAGAAAAGAAATAACATGAGAACTGTTTATCGTGCATTTTTAAATAGCCCGAACTAGCACTAATTTATTAGAAGATTAAGTGTTAAGGACTCTTGGTGACATGAGGTTTCGAAAGTGCCCTCAAGATAAATCTGTCTATTCAGCTCTCTTTGTAAATGCTTATCTTGACGTACAGGCTCAATATATAAAACAAAGAACTTGCTTGTCACGGAGTGAAATTATGCAAGTTCTATAGCCAGTAATTTGTATTAGTCGGAGATAAACACCTCCTGTAGTCTAATCTAAACTCATATCTTACAAAGTCAGCTTTTCGTCACTCTATATACTTTGATATAAATCTTCTTTTATGAGCTTTCTAAAAAAACCTAAGAAATGTATCCCTTATGAAATATGACTGATTAAAAATTAGCATCTTTTAAACATTAATAAATACAAAAACAACAAAAACAGTCGTTCAGTTCATTATTGTAATACTTATAGAATATGTTATTCACTCAAACATTTTCATACATTTGAACAAAGACAAAGGAAGACAGTCCAGTATAATGGAAATCGATTTTTCTCCCAACCGCGCGACTTTTTACAAATTTAGAGTACACTGCCAGCGTTTAAAAAAATCACGGACACGCGTTCGCCGAGCAGATAAAGTAAAACAAATGCACGCTTTTCGCTCTCGATAACTGGAGCGTTTTACCTCGCGACCACGCTACATTTTTTCTCTGCCAGCCACTTCATTCTCTCGAAACACTCGCACGCACACACACATACATGCACACGTACATTCTGTATTTGTAGATACACGGCACGGCATTTTAACTCGTGCGCGGAATTTAAAAAAAGGGAGGAGTAAGGGGTAAAAAAGCGAGCAGAAGCATTGCACATGATCAGCACTATAGCGGCTTTGTGCCGTTCACATATCGAACATCCAGAAAGGGACGAGAGAGAGAGAGAGAGAGAGATCGCTCGCCCGTAAACTCTCATGTGCATGGATGGCTCTCGAGAGAAAATAACTTTTCGCGCGATTCATCTCCCGCATACATAGAAGATTTTGTCCCCGCACCATTCGGGATTATTGCATCCACGCGAGTGCGCGCGCGCAAGTATTATTATTCCGAAATGGCCGCAAACTCGAGGAGGATGATCCGACGTCTGCATTATTTTGCGACACTCGTAGTTCGGGATTATGGAATTTAGGATTTGTGTGAATATTTGAAGACCTCGAAGAAGAAGTTGGCATCAATTTACGGATAGACAGTATCGACGCCGAGGTTTTTAGACGCACGTCAAAGTGGGATATGTATCGAATGGACTTTTTTCCCCATTTTTCGCTCTCGGCGACTATTTTTAGTGGAACTAAAGTGTGCGCGGAATTTAGGTTGAGCCATCGATCGGAAATATCGAAAATACGAGTGGTGAGATAGCGACTGCAAAAAGTCGGGTATTATGAGGAAGGCCGAGGTTGAGGATTTATTATAATAACGATAATGATATGCATTGTCTTTATAAGTATGATTAACGTTGTAAATTTTGCTGCAGCTTTGCCGTTTAGAATTTTTTTTGAAAAGTCTTTGTGAATCCGAATAAAAGAGAAGAAATGAAAATTAAATGGTTGCCATGTTTCATCAAATGTCCTATACATTATTCATGAACAATTTTATGGATCATAAGCATGTAATATGGGAAATGCAAACTGCATATTCGACGAGAGTTTCAAATTTAGCATTTCTTTTCCTATTTATTATGTATAACCTACAATCATACTCAAGTAATTTAACAAAATAAATTTGTGGGATTATTACAAAATTATTCATTATTTTTCTAATAACGATAGGTAAAAATCTTTGGAAATAAATACGACTAATGCATAAAACAGATTACATCTAAGTGAAATCCCAAATTAAATATCTCCAATAAGACGTAAAAAGGATTCCCATAAAAAAATAAAATCTATTTTTCTGGCTTTTCATTAATGTGAATTGCAAAGCCAAGTTACCAATTAGAGCTACTCTAATTCGTTGGATTATTTAGCGCACGACATAAACTAATCCGCATAGCTTAATATGCACTGTGTAAGCTAAATTCTCTGAACTTTACGAATGTACATTTAATTTCTATATTTTTTTCACATTTTAATATTTACTTTCAATTCAAACTATTTTATAAAACAGAATTGTCATTACGTTTACAAATACATGTTTTTAATCAATTTTAATTCCTTATAAACTTAAAGAAACATATATTAAATGTTTTAATGGCAATTATTGTAAAAAATAATGTAGAACATTATACTTAACTTTTAAAATTCTTTATAAAAATTAATAAAAATAAAAGATTGAAAAATAAAGTGAAACACTGTTTGAGGAATGAAGCGATTGGCCTTGTTGTGTAAATAAAGTGAAATAACTAATTGTTAGTAATTGTGTAACTTGGGTTCTGATATATTTCCTTAAGGGGGGAGGACACCTTTAAATTTTTCCCAGTAAAAACATCTGCAACAGACAAATTTAAATTATTAATAAAATATTAAGGTAATATATTAAATTTATGACAAAATAAGATAAAAATGAGAGTCCTTGATCTACACTGTCCCAATATATGAACATTTCA
>JAWWEQ010050485.1:0-11513 GCA_035583055.1 Torymus tubicola
GTCGATAAATTCAAAGTAATAAAGAAAACAAAGTAAGAAATATCATCGTACCGCTGTAATAGGTACTTTTACCCTATTTATCTTGAAGTATACAATCAACCGCTACCAATTTGTTTTTGCTCAATTTTTTGAGCATGATTATGCTGCTATATAGTATTATCTCAAAATTTAGTGCAGAACTCCGGATTCCACATAATTTTATGCAAAATACGTTCTGTAAGTGGTACTTCAAGTTTGACCCTTCGAATAATTTTAAGTACGTTCTTACAGAAACTTTATCCCCCTCGGCTATATAACAGACATATCACTACATACAACCTCGTTACTTGAAAATTTACATGATGTACTATATCTACGCGCATTGCCATGAGCGTTCTGCATTTGACCACTTACAAACCCTTCGTTGTTAACGAGAACTTACCCCGAAAATCATCTGGAAATCATTAATGGTTTCTCCCATTTGCAAAGTTTGAAATTTCCTCGAATTAGCTTCGATGTAAGGGGGAAGTAGCTCTTTCGAGTTTGCTCGCCAACTTCTGGGGTAATTCTGGCCAAGTGCCGATCGATGGTGTATCGAAGATGGCAGTCGAAGGAGTGATGGTTATTGATGGTCGTCTCACAATGACGGTGAGGTTACGATATTGAGAGAAGTACGTGCGATGGGTTGATGTGTAATTTTTTAGGAGGTATTGTTGGTCAGTCTTTAATGTTTGCTATGAGTCTCGTAAGTTAAAACGTAATGGGCTGGTTGTGTGAACGCGGAATTTTTTATTTAGGAATTTGCAGATATGATTAAAATTATTTATAAATTTTGGTACATGTCTACAATTTTTTAACAAATAAATAATCAATTATTTTTATGTATATAAATATAATACAATTTAATAATTGTATGGATAAACTTGAAATTGTCACAGATATCACTTTCATCTAGCTCTGTTACGTACTTCATTAATCTAGAAATATTTCATTTTACTAATAGAATTAAAAAAGAAAGAGAGAGAGACCGTGTATTTACTTGCAAATTAATTGCGAAGTAGAAGGCAACAGGTTATATAATTAATTACAGTTTTACAACAAGATAGCACTTACTATAAGTAATTGGCATAGTGTAGACGTAGGCGAAAAAATGTACATAATAAACTTTTTACTGTAATTAGTGTACCTGTCATTTACATTAATTGCAAATTTACATTATTTAGAAACTTTCAATTTGATCTTAGTAAATTAAATATATTCAACTCAGTTTGATATGTAAATTGTAAATTGTATTTCGCCTTGTATTTCCTTAAAAACTTCCACTTCTTTACTTCAAATTAACATCATGATTTAGTCATTTAAAGATTTATATATAGTCTAACCCTGTGCTAAGAAAAATGAGCTCAAGTTTACTTATCGCATACAATTAAACGACTATTCATAAAAATGCCATTCATTCTTATTATTATATTTCTTTAAGAACATTATAAAATTTATACCTATCTTACATTCCCCTCTACATATAATACCTTTCCATACCATACACGCGTGCAAATCTGCGTGAAGTCAAAACAAAACCAAAATTCCCCTATATCATCGTTTACATGCAGGCATAATGCTCACCTGGTACTCGCACTTGAACTCGTGCTCAAGGAAGGAGAGTCGTCGCAGCTCCCAGGAGAGCTCAAAGGCCGTGAGTATCGGGTCCTTGGACGAGAGGGCGATGAGGGAGGGCGAGGCCAGCGCCCTGTAAGCGTTTATGCGGCTGCGCGAGTGCCGTAGTGAATCCTCCTGTCGCGATGTCACGCACTCGTCGCACCTGCCAGAAGGTGAGAGTGTAAACGTTGACTGCTTGCCGAATGTAAGAAGTGGAGAGCTTTTTTTTTTAAGTGGGTAAAGAGAGTTGAGAAGAGTGTAAAGGGTAAATGGATGACAGAACGTGTATATAGGTGTATTCGTTATCCATGGCTTTCGAGAGATTATGGGGTTCGAAAACAAGATTTTCTCAAAATTAATTTGGACAGACACAATAGCTTAAAGATGAAGTTTTGATAAGCTTGTATTTTTAGCAGGTAAGGAAGCTGTAGGACTAGGAAACTACTTATGCTACTAATAAAATGGATTTGAATAGATTTATATGCGCAGTATCAATTATTGTCAGTAGAATTTTTCTGAATCATATATTTGTGAAAGAACAGGTAGAAAATAATCGTAATTTCAATTGACTTTTAATAACCATGGCAAATAATCTATTAAAAGTAATATCATACAATAACATTAAGGATTTAAGATATTCAAATGCCTACATTACTTATTGATTTAAAATTTTATTATTAATTTGTTGCAATTATACTATTAATTTTTTATTGACACTGATCATCACTTGATCATTACTAATTTTCATCTCTCTAACTATACAATTCCCAACTAACAAACACTCTGAACTACATGGAAAAAAATAATCAATTTGATTTTCAAGTGATTGATTTCTACATTTTGAAATGTAGAATCTTAATTCTTAAAAAGTAGAATCTCCATTTAAAAAAATGGAATTATCACTGTACTAATACAGTTGATTAAACTCTTTTATTTTTTACCGTACGTAATAAACATTTTTTTCCACTAAACTCACCCGCATCGCACATCATGAGGCATGGGCAACGTAGATCCACGGTCCAAGAGAATCTTAATGATCTCATAGTTATCTCTGTGAGCGGAGAGTATCAGCGGTGTGATGTCAGGCGTGAAGGTGGCTGTATCTGGCGGCAGCGCCTCCCAACTCTAAACATGGACAGGACAGAGAGAAAAAGCGGAGCAACGAGGCTCGTCTATGATATAATTCGCTGCTAATAATAGCGGGATATAACGCCGCGACATCCCACTCGTGACTCTTTTCTCCGGAGTATATATATATATATATATGCAATTATAGTAACAGCAACAATAGTGACATTGATTCTTAAACACACGTGCTATAACATCAAGGATTATTTGCTATTAATCGTCCTACTGCGGTTCGGACAAGACAGAAATACTCGAGCGGACATTGCAAGCTCGCGTGATATACAAGCATCGTCATTATCAATAGCGTTTTTTATACTTCCCTGCTCGCTTATATATCACAGGCATCTCGTGCAAGTATAGCGCATAATGTTTAACAATTCATTCGGTCACTCTACGTATACAACGACATTGCCAGCATCTGCGCGTGCAAGCCGATTAAACTTTCTTCTTTTGTTTCTTTTATAGAAGCAACGTAGACGCGAGCAACGTCTTATACATCGACTTTGCCCTGAGTTTTCAGTACGACGAATAATCCGATTTGCCCGTGCCAACTCTCAGGTTCACGCGAATTAATCGCTGTTTGTGCTGCTGGCAAAGAGTACAATTATGCGCCTGGAGGTAATTGGCTGGTCGGGCAAACTTTCAGTTGAATATTATAATCGCACGGGAATTTGGTGATGAATGGGTCTTGATTGGGGGGAGGAGTGGATATACTTTTGCAAATGCCGATTGTTAGTAGCGCTGATGAGAATTTCGTTTTAGGGTTGTTATTATTTATAGCGCAAAACTGACACAAATATATTATGCGTTATTTACGTAAAAAGCAGATGAGATATGTATCGTTATACATGGTTATATATTAGTCACACATAGATTATATATATTGCACGCAATGCGCATGATACTTCCGAAGATAAAAGCCACGGCGAGACGATGAAAACGGAAAGCCTTGTAGCGGTGGTGATCGGTTGTTTGATTTTTTTTTTTTTAATGCTACTACTGCTATGAGAATCTGAAAAATTATCTATGATCTACGAAGTTATATATATAAGTACTTGTGTGATATTTTGAAAATTTTTAATTTGTGATGTAAAATTCATTAGGTGCATTTTAATAAAAAGAGTGAATATAATAAGAGTGGTTTTACGTGTTCTTGAGGAAAAAAAATTGTGATTTCTAATTTTCATTTTTACTGTGCACTACTTATATGATAAAAATAATTAATTAATTGAAAAAATTTATAATAATGATTTGTGTGTTCTATATAGATACGTGATTTTCTTATAGTTTATATCTTATTATGCATTAATTATCAGATAAAATTTAACTATGTTTGTGCAATTACTATTTCATTGAATTTTATAAAAAAAGTCTAATACTACTAAAACTAGAAGTAATTGTTAAGGTGGTTGAAAAATCATTGTATTTATCGCTCAAATGATTTATTAAATTAAGATAATATTTTTAAATCAATGTTCAATAATTGTTTGTATTTGTTAATGTAAAAACAAATTATTAAAAGTAGAATAATCTGCAAGGAATAACTCCTGTTTTCGATGACAATAACTCATTCATCTAAGATTCCAAACGACAAGTCAAAAGAGTCGCGCAAAAAGTGATCATCAATGCGTCGATTCCGCGTTCATATTCTTTTATTCCCAATCAATGTCTATTCAACCACCCGAACGTCACTCAAAACAACGACCGAACCGATCGCACCCTCAGGCTTTCCCTTTCACGCGTCCTACACACGAATCGTGTCAAGCCAACCGTGCTCATCATACAGCCCTATATACGAGCGCTGACACAAAACGATCATTCATAATAATAATAATAATAATAAGTAACAGTATTAATTATACCCTAACACTTAATAGTATAATAGTAATGCATAAAAAAATGTCCGCCACGCGTGACGGCGTATTGTTATTGTTTTGTTTTAAAGATAAATCATAGTAAAAATTACGAACAGGCATGTGACGGTAGCAAGCTTGACGGTAGCTGCTTACGTGGGGCTCGCCGTTGCGATGTAAGCTCTCCTCGTGATCAAGCAGCAGTTCAACCGCTTCGACGAATTCCTCAGATATGGCATGTAAGAGAGCATCCTTTGTATCGACTTTGAAGTCAATGAGTAAGCCAACCATCTCGAGGTTCTCGTTGTCAATAGCCATGAGTAAAGCCGAGCGTCCAAGTGGATCCACGCAGTTAATGTTGATCTTGTCGTAATTGTCCTCGAGCATCCTACGACGAGCAGACCGATGACGTAAGCGTTTGCGACGTGTCATTGTGGTGTGGTGGGATGGTCGTTATGATTGATTAATAAGGTGGGAGGGGATAATAAGGAGAAACCATGGGGTTCTTTACGCTTGGATGATCCGGTTGAGACTAACGTATGTGTTGGTGGCGGGATTTGGACTGGCAAAAAGAATTGTTTTGAATAGGTGAAAAGTCACATGATATAGTGAGGAATGTGGAGCGACGTGGCTTATACACGCACGAGCCTTTTTAGGTTAATTAGTTAAGAGACAGACGCGATGCTACTTTATAGAAAAAAATTATCACGGTGATGTAAAAAGATATGAGAGTGCCTTAAAATATATTCGTTTGTTTTGTTGAAGCAAAGGTGGCGAGAGGTTTCGAAATTGTGATCTTATAATTTAAATAAGTCACAATTATTCGTAAATTTATGTTTGAATTAAGCAAAGTAAATCTAATCAAAATTTTCGCTGCTTGTTGCAATCTTAAAATGCCATTTAAAGGTTTTAATAACATTTTATTCCAGTTACTTTTATGCATCTAACCGATGAGAAACTTTGTAAAAGGTCATAGACTTTTGCAAGACAGAGAACCCGTGCCTCTAAACCCGCTTGCCCTTTGATCGCGAGCTTTCACACACAAACACTGAAGCGCGCACGCGTACGAGCACATCAATCGCTAACTTAATTTTTTAAAAAGCCAATTCCGCATTTTTCCCGCGGCGCAACTTTTGCGTTGCGAAAAAGCCCCAGGGGCAATTAAGTTGAGTACGAAAGTCGCGGATGCTTTTAAGCGCGTACAATTTTTCCTAATTGTCGTTAATTAAAACCTTTGGAGTTATAACGAAAGGTAGACGAGTTATTATTATTTCGACGTCGCGATGTGTGTGTGTGTGTGTGTGTATGGGAATGAGTGGATTGGTGGTTTGAACTATTGTGATTAGTTGACAGCAATGTGTACCGTTTCTGTAGGGTTGTGATTGTAAGATTTATAGATTATATTAGAACAAAAATAAAGCTACAATCTCTTTATACTTTTATTCAAAACTGTACGATTTTATAATCTTTCGTCATGCATAAATTAATTTATTTATTATTTTATTAATTATACAATCCTGCATAAAGGGGCATTAGAAAGTTACTCAAACTCTAATATGTGTGATTCTTTTAGGTTTTTCGATGCTAAACACGATGCCGTATTCAGAATTATTGTACCAAGTCAGAATTTTATGTAATACGAGGTAAAATGTCCGAAATTAGGTAATTTTAGCGTTTTTGAAGGTTATATTTGCAAACTAGAATATCTTGCTTTCAATCTGTCGATATATGTCATCTTAAAGTATAAACTCTATAAGTATTAAAAGTAAAGAATCATGATTTTATGATTTTTATGTTATTTTATAGCTTAGAGTTCATACTTTATGATAGCACATTACCCGATTGAAAGAAAAATATTGAATAAAATTAAAAAATATTAGAATTGCCTAATTTTAGATATTAAATTTCAAATTATCAAATATTGTAACGTGATAGAATAATTCTGACTAAGACATCGTGTTTAGCATCGAAAAATTTATAAGACTCACCTCGGGTACTTCTAATTACGACCCTTCCAGGACTTTGTTTTTTTTTTTTCAAACAATAAGGCCCCGTCCCCCATTTATATCTACTACTTTTTTTGTAGAACAATATAAAATGTAATAAACAATAAATAAATAATGAAAATTGTAAATCTTTGTGATTTAATGTTATAAAAATATGTAAAATTTTTTTTATAAATTTAAGGGTGATTTCTTTGGAGAAATTATTAAAATAAAATAAACAAATCAGCCTAAGGTGACTATGTATATTTATTCAGTAGAAATACAGATAAAATGGGTAACAATAGAAAAAATAAACAACTATATAATATGTCAGCAGATACACGTATGTATAGGATTCAATCGCTTAATGCACCTTAGGGTCTATCCAGATGCTATCTGTGATGTTTATTACTGATGATTTCTGTGATGTTTATTACTGATTGAGTAAAATGGCTCAACTGAAGCCTTCAAGCGGCGTCTCTTACACTTCTTTACCAGCTGAGCTTCTTTACTATTTGACTTCGCGAATCGCATTAAAATTTTGTTATATGTTTAGATTATATATGCATGTATAAAATATATATACATATTAAATTATTTCAATTTTTTCTGTAACCGGAACACTTTCTTCGTAATATTTTCTAGTTAAAAAATTAATTAAAAAATTATTCTTTTAAATTATTCTTATAAATTTAAAATTAACATTCCAAAATATTACTTTTTTTTCTTTAAGCATAAAATCGGTTATAAATTTGTTCTTCATATGGCTTATATTTGCGTGATAAAACCCAAATCAGTCAAACTGGTGACACATTCCTATAGAAGTTTATTCACATTTTTGCTAGTATCCTCGAGAATTTTTCAAATATGTTTCTCAAATTAATTTTACAAGTTGAGAATCGAAAAGTCAAAGAAAAAAAATATTGATTTTTTCCAAATTATTACCTTAATAATTTCTCCAAAGAATACACCCTTAAATTTATAAAAATTTTTTACATATTTTTATAGCATTATATCACACAGGTTTATAATTGTCATCATTTATCAAAAAAGTCCCATGCGCGCGGTACGCGCGCTTATCTACTTTCTAGTTCTTTAAAATTACTGATTCACCATAATGTAGCTACAGATGTCTGATTTTTTTTTCTTTCAATGGCTACTGACCTCAGGCCACGTCCCTAGAATTTTCTCTTCTTAAATTCTTCAATACTATTCTTCTTAAAAATTCTAATCTTTAATTATGCTGCTTTCAGATGTCTGATTGTACGTACACTGTTTACATATGTAAGAGATTAATTGATCGACGTAGATATGCTTGTAGCTATATATATATACACAAGGGGGGCTACGCCCCCTACTCGCTCCGCTCGCCCAGCCCACATTTGATTTGATGCTGAATTTAAGTAAATGCTTTCATCAATTTTTAAGCTTGGATTTTCAAAGTGGAGTTATAATTGTTTTTAAATCAATTATTTCTGAAGAGTTTATTTAAAAGAGTATATTTGTAAGTAGTAAAATGCATAGTTTTGTAGTTAATTTTTTTTCATTTAAAATCATATACTTGAAATTAGGAGTTATTGGTAATATTCAAGAAAATGTAAAGAAAAAGTAATACGAAACGCCTATTTAAAATTTATTTATTTTCTTCATTTCGTTCGAGAAAAACTAATACAATTTCAATTGTTTCCAAAATTTGATAGTGACAGTATATAAAGAAGCAGCGGCAATCAATTACATATATCAGTAGCTAAGTAGGTTTATGGAGCCCTTTCCGCTGTATTAACGAATGAGATTATTTCGTTAGTATTATGGAGCCCGGGCTCCATAAAATGTGTGTGTAAGACAGAAATAGCGCTATAGGAAAATACACGGCGGACCCCATAAAGATACCTAAGTAAAAACTCAATGCACCTACAACAGTATCTCAATGGTGGTGAGAAAAACTGTCGTTATTGTCTCCAGAATAAACCCGATAATATTATGGTAATAGACCCGACTGAAAAATCTTACGTGCGATCTCATTTGAGCTGTCCGGTAGAGGGGGCAAAAGATGGGAAAGTGGAGGGGGCGGTGGAGGGGCTACGTTCATCTATAGCACTTACGTCTATATAATATAGGAAGATATAAAGTTATGCATTATGTTTAATTTCAACTGTTCGAAAGAATCTTTCGATTCTCGAAGTCGAACTGCATCACTCTATCCACCAATGAGAGTCAGTATAAACATGTCACAATATGGCGGATCTTCAATTCGATACTAATCGCGGTCTCTCTTTTATAGATGGAAAATAACCCACAAATAATTCTTTTTACTACCACGACTAAACTTTTAATCAGCCTAACTCGCTATACAACAACCGAAACGCTATGCTTAAAATAGTAAAAAGCTTTCCATCGATTTTTTCATCTACCCACAGCAAAAAATTCTATGAACACAAGCATATTAATCAATTCACTAACAAAACACTCGTAGAAATTAAAATTCCATTCCCGCCACCTACCATAAATACCCACTCTTCCAATAAATCAACCGATAAACAACTTATACTACGACCACTCGGAAGATTCACGATCCGTAAGTACACTGCAAACCGACATCCGTAAAATATAAGAACCGAGGAAACGTCATAATATAAAAGATCTCAAAGCTATACACATCTATATATACAACAATACAATAAAAGACCAGAGAATGATTTACTTCCTGACACCAGCAACATCTCCGCGCTCAACAGCCAGCAGGAACTTCTTGTCGTCGAGCGAGAGGCTGGCCATCTCCTGATGTGGCCTTATCACGTTCTCGTCCTCCATCATACCGTGGATGCTGTGCCTCTGCGAACAGAAATTCACCGTATCACACAGATGAGTCTCATTTGCATCGTGCGTCGTATAATTTCGTGGAACGGAACGCAAGTCGTCGTCGTCGTCAAAGCGGTTTACGACATGCGCGCACGTTCGTACCTGCTTGTATATACATACACATAGTGACAGGTCACAGAAGGGAGAGTAAGATGATGAAGGCACGTTGTTTGACGTGCAAGGGTCTTATACGATTGTTGGCGAATGAGTTTTAGGGATGATGATGATGTCAGCAGGGACATGAGAGATTTTGGTAATAGGGGTATCGTGGGTCGTTGTGGATGGTTAATTAATTAATTTCAATAATTTTATTAAAATCATTTATCAGAGTAATAATTTTATATGTAATTCTGATAGTTTTTATTGAAATAATATTGAAAGTAAGTAGGTACATGTCACCCTATTCGTAAATAGCAATGATGGGATTAATGGATTCTAAAATAAATTGTTTTTCAGTATTTCTGATTTCCATAGGATACATGGAACTAAAATTATTCAATTTATTTTTTCATCAGTATTTTGTATAAAATCTCAATAAAGAAATACATTCGTGAACGATATATCAAAGCATATACCAATATCTAGTTACAAACGTTACCATATTTAGTCTTGGGTTTTCGGTGAATGTATGCACATATTCTTTAAACATAATACCAGCAATTCATTTTATATGCACTAACAAAAAAAAATAAATAAGTAAATATAAAAGAATTTAAAAAAAATGAAAAATTAAAAAAAGTTACTATGAATTCTGATAACCCGACCGTATATACTATAAACCAAAATTTTTCCCATGTTACATAGCAATTTTTCTTATTTTTTTCTGTCGGTGTAGAAACATCTGATTAATCCTAAAATTCATTAATAAGGCAGAAATACAATTAAAAAAAATATATCCGAACTAACAAGAAATTAATGTAACTATTTTATTTCCAAATCTATTTAAAAGTTATATTGCAGGAAAAATATAAGCGTAGAGGAAGAAGGATTACTGTTTAAGACAATTCCATTGGATTATCGCGGACTCACGCTGATGAAAATTCAGCCGGCCATCGGTGATGGAGGATGCTTCCGTTGTTTCCGGCTGAAAACACATCAACGGATGATGAATACGTCTCGGCGGAGTTAGCAAAGTTCAACGATGGCCAATCCTATAGTTTACTTGGTATTCGCGTTTTATTTTACTTCTTGGTATACTTGATTTTATTCTCTTTGAGATGCAAACGAGAAGAGTATAGTATAGTAGTCAGTATAGAAATTCTGATATAGATTGACTTACTCATTTATGATCGTATATAAAAGCGTTTGTTTAATTACGTACAAAAGGATTCGTATACAAAATAATAAAACCAATAAACAACCATCTTTTTTTAACCCCCAAAAAAGCCAATTCTGTCGTTTCTACATACAGCCACAACATGAAGAAGAGCAAGGGGTAAAAGGGGCAGTTTGTAATAAAACACAAGAGAGTAATAGTACAAGTTGCAAAGACCGAAGGGAAAAAGAACAGAAGATTGCGCGGCGGAGGATATCAATTAGTCGGTGGGTGAGACAAACGTGTGTGTATCTACCTTTATACATATCCATTGTTCATCCGCGAGGATATGTCCGATGCGCAGAGCACAACGACACACACACACACACGCACACACACACACACACACCCATACATTTCATCGACTACGGTGCTGTCGATTCCAGTCGCACGGGGGCTATACTTTTCAATTTCGCACTGGTTGAAGGGCAATTTCGTCGTAGCGCTGCCGTTTGATGTTGGGCAGGATGGATATTGCGAGAGTGTAATGGATGCTAGAAGAACGGTTGTAGGGTTGTTGGATGCGTATGAGTAACGGGGTTGGAGGCATTTTTGGGATTCGAAGAGAAGGAAGTTTGAGATCATTTCAATTGGATTGGTGAAATATTGAATTGTAGGATAATTTCTTTGTAAATGGTTTAAATGACTGCGGTAAATACATTGAGAAAAAAAATTCTTTGGATCAAAGCAAATTTTTTTAACTCAAAGAACTCGTGCCATTGCGGACAATCGGTTAAA
>JAWWEQ010050486.1:0-11513 GCA_035583055.1 Torymus tubicola
TTATTATATTTATATAGATTTTACTTTTGACTTGGTAATTTTTGTTGTGATTCGACTGCATCTCTCATCAACTAAAATAATGTGATCAATAGAAATAAAAGATTCATATAGCTGTTTGAAAAAAGCAATTTTTTTTACATAAACTAAATGTGTAGAAAAGAATTCAAGTAACGATGAATATGCTGAAAATACATTTGAAAATTTTTTTATATTGAAAAAAGTAAATTGATTAAAATGAATTGCATGTAGGGAAATTCCAGGAATTTTCATGAATCTATTAGCCGTTATTTCTAATCAAAAAACCGAATTTTCAATAAACCAAAGAATGAATTGTTTAAATACTTCAAAAAATGCATTTTACAATGTTTGATTTACTAAGAATTATGTTTTTTTCGTTGGGAACAACGAATATTGAATAAACCAAAATTGTATTATATACTGCTAATAGCGCAGAATTTCTAATTAAAAATATTTTATAATTGACTTTTATTCAAATTGGATAACAAATGTTTGCAAACTACATTTTTTTAATTTTTTTTTTATGGCCGTTTTACTTTTTCTTTTACCAGTTTGGGAAGTTGCATTTAGCAGTTAGTTAATAACATTAATTTAATTTATAAATACGGTATAGATTTTACACGTAAATATATGAACTTATTTGAAGATTAATAAACTACCATATACGATCATTACTTAGATACAACAGAAACACGCATAAAAAAGAATCAAACTATTTCCACTATATTTTCTGATACAATTATACGCATTAAATCTCAAACAACGACTTTTCCCCGCCGTCCGAAGTTAATTACTACTACACACTCAACCTATATATATATATATATATAGAGAGAGAGAGAGAGAGACGCACCAAAAAGCACCCCAGAATGCACAATTGTCTACCGCACACTATACAACATCGCGCCTCGCAATCCTCGAAACGTTGCGCCGCGCAGTTGGAGCGCTTAAGGGCTAACACGGCCTTAAAACTTGTCGCGGTCGCGCCATAATTAATTAGGCCGAATCGATCCCCTTCTGCTTCTCCTCTCTCTCTCTCCCTCTACTAGCCCCCACATCGCTATCCTGCGGCGCGTCCTTCCACGTTATACGCGTGTCGACCGGCGTGTACGCAGTTTAACGACGCGGCGCTATGATTTACACGCAGAGACGCATGCGCGCGGTTTAAACCCGATGATCTGCATTAGCAGAGGAGGGTTATAGCCTTGTGTGCGTATATATATATATGTACGCGTAGTACTACTGCTGCGGGATCGAGGGCTTGTAAAACAGTCAAATAGCGCGAGCATTGGCTATCTGTGTGTACATATATGTGTGTGTATATGTGTGACCAAGAGCGAAGAGAGCGTGGAGTGGCGGCGGTATTAGCAGAGGGTATGAGCTTGAAAGTCAGAAGTGGGATAGTGGATTTAGGAGTGTAGCCCGCGGAGGTTCGATTATACGTATGCGCCGGCACGTTTTCGATTGCGATTGAGGAGCGTTAAACGCGTTTAATACGGTTGATGCACCTTGTGTGAGAATGTGCAATATGCTTTGCGTTAGAAATGACGGGAATATATAGCTGTTGGAACGAGATTGAAATAAACGAAAATGTTGAAGCAGGGATTGAAAAGGGTGTATTAGCTGTTTGGAACATTGATTGTGTTTGAATTTTCCGTTTACTATTGAAAGTGTAATTTGATAGAGTTGTGTAACAATTTTTAACCGGGTTTTTAATATAAAATCAATTTAGTAATTTTGATAAATATTACAACGAAAATAACCACTGTCGATCCATTGGTGCGTATGGCTTCATCAAGCTTAAGTGCAGTCCAACCTATTTGAATTTTTTCGTACCAAATTATCTAAAACAAAAAAGGTACAATTATTAATATTGTAGAGAATTCATATATATACATTCTTAAATCCATTTTATATAGAGAGATATAACATTTTTAGTAGTTTTAAATTACGTGTATTTTATTTAACAATGGTATCAAGCCACGAATATAACAATTACAAACAAATAAATTTAATTAGAGTTTAAAACTTTTGTAATAGAAACCCGTTTCAAAGGTTAAATTTGTTGTAACAGTTAATTAAAATGCCCGTTAGTATTGCGCTTACAGCAATTCGAAAATTCACATCAGTAGATTTGATTAATGGGATTAAACAGCAAGTAATTAAATATGTAAACAATTTTATAACTATTTGTTAGTCGTAGTTTACGAAACCGCACCTCAATGTGTCTTAAGCATAAATATAGAACATTCAACACTGAGCACTGGTTAGCCAGAAATAATACTATTTATTCGAGCATCAATAAAAGAAAACTAAATAAGTATACACTAATGATGTGGCAGCTATTTAAAAAAAATGTTTTACAAGATTTTAATAAAATTTTACACGGATATTGCCTCTGCTATGTGATAGATTCTCGAGACATGAAAACCTTATCGAATAATTAGACGAAGAAAAATGATCTAGAAAAAATTGCTATTTGTATTTAAAAATTATAAAGTAATAAGCAATTTTTACTATATATACTGTAGTAATTTTTACGTGAAAATGAGTTTGTTCTCATGTTCTCATCCCGTAAATATGTACGTTCTGTATAATATACACAGTACCTTTCCATAAAATTTGAAAGGGATTTTCGTTTAATTAATTTTACATCATTTACCAACAAAACCGAAGAAAATTGCTTTTTCTAGTAATTATGCGTTTTCTCCAGAAAAATTAATGAGTTACATGAGATATAACATCCTCTTACCACGAGATCTTCTATTACACAGTTTCAAAATATAATCTTATTACGAAAATTCTTTCGATAGACAGCTATTTTATAAAATTATTGTGGCTCACAGCAAATCATGATCAATATAAATAAATTAATTCAATCCAATTCAATGATATAGCTGCTATATAAATCATCCACATAAATTAACCGCTATACAATCATATAATTATATGTCATTAATTTCGCCTATTAGTGCTATAGTATCGCAATCTTATAAATCACTGTATATCCCTCCTCATATTTATGGCTCACTTATCTTTCTCCACGAACCTCGCCGTTATAGTATAGCGCGTGCACTGCCGTGAATGCGGAAACAGATTTGTAAGATTCGAGCTCGCGCGACACACGCTTTGCTATATACTATATATATATATACCGTCGACGTTGCCGCCGCCGCGTCTCGACTCCCTCCTTAGCTCCTTCCCTCGCATTGACTCTCTCTCCTTCTTCCTCTCCCTAAATCCTCTTCTGCGCCGCGGCGCCGGTAAGTTCGTTACTTTGAGTTATGTCAAACTTCCGCGACGAAGTTTAATTGGATAAGGCGCATCGATCCGCGGGATCTAGGCTTTTCACCGAGCTGCGCGCTTCGCTCGCGCGATTTAGTCGACCCTCTATATATAGGTATATATAATATATATATATATAAATGTGTATATGTGTATATATATATATAGACGCACAGGACGCTGAGATTGATTTCGCCAGATGCGAGAAGACGCTTAATGGCGCTTTTTATCGGAGTTGCAGCGCTATTTCGATCATCAATTTCCGTCCGCTCCCATTACGGATTGTCAAAGTTGTGCGCGCGTGCGCCTCGTGCGAGATCCGATCGCTATGAGAGTGGAAGTCCGCACACGGATCTCGCTATAGTTTCGCGAGGGTGAGGAGAGACGGCCGAAATTATTTTCATAATGTCAAGGAGAAGAGAGTTAGGTGGAGAGGGAGAGAGAAAACCGTGCGACATGACAAATCGCTTAATAAACTGGACTTGAATTATCGGGGATGTCGCGCGTCGCCAGCCTGCGATGTGTTTGAATAATGTATTTTTGAAAGCGCAGGCGCGCTTGGTTATTAGCTTCGGTGTGGAATTTTCATAAGGCGACTTTTTGCAAGAACTTTTTTTTTTACAGTCTTGGGAATGAAATTTTTGGAACGGTTAGATGAGTGAATTCCATGTATGTAAGTGGAAATTGGAATTTTTTCATAAGAACATTTGGCCCATATTTTCAGTAATGAATTTTTCTAGACATTACAATTGTTTATAGAAATAAAGCTTATACAAACTGAGTTTGGATATCGTTTACAGTTTTAATTTAAAAGATTTTCATTAATTCTACGTATTATAGTATAGAATGTTTATTTAGCTAGTATTATGTACAAAGTTCTTTTCTGTTATCTGGATAAACAAATCAAACATTTGAAATCAACTTCGTTTGAAGATTAAATAGAATCAATATGCTGAAAATTTTAGAAAAATTAAATTCAATTTGCGCATACATTTGAAATTCGCAGAATTTGATTGATCTTCGTTAAAGGAGATAAACAAATGAGTAGAAATTACGAGAAAATTTCAGTAAATACGCCAATTCGAATTATAGACTCGGTAAAGTACATTTGAATTGAAGCATTTATTTAGCATATTATCAAAAGCTGCAATAGTCATTTAATATAGATTCCACGAAATGGCTTAACATGTTATTTCATCGTAAATCGTCCGATAATATGTTAATTGTTAGGGATGATGACGCTGATGGTTTTGACTTCCAGAATATGGGATATTAAATAAACTTCTTTAAAACACCGTTGACTATATTAATATTATTATTTCAACGTTTCGAATCTAATATAAATAATAAATTATTTTAAAGAAATCAAAGCTACATAAGCCTATTTACGAACTACCTATATAATATACATTCAATTTAATAATACAAGATAATTTTCAAAATTATTAATTAAAACATTTTCAAACCCTATTACAGCATTTTATCTTTAGGCCGTTCTAGCCAAGCTCTTGCACCATGCAACATAAAAATAAAGACATCGTTTTTTCCCAACGGCAGCACAAAAACAGCCTGCCATAAAGGAATCCGGTATAAAGAGCGGCAACGTGTACACGCATCGTACACGCGTCTGCGTAAAACGACAGAAAAATAATCGTCTGCGGATGGTGACAAAAAAAAAAATGAAGCCGACGACTCGAAGCCTGTTTCACTCGTACGAGGCGAATAATTTCCATAAAGCAAGCAACACACCGCGTGACAATAAATTCCAACGCTGACTGCTTCACGGAAGAAATTATAATTTTCGCTCCTCCCCTCTATTACCCTTCCCTCGTAAAACGTGGTAGTGGTGGTAACTCGCTAATGCGAGTGTACATTAGAAGGGGAGAAAGAGCGAGTGAAAGAGGGTGAGAGAGAGAGAGAGAAAGAGAGTGAGAGAAATAAGGGAGCCTTTGCGAAGACGCAACGACGAGCGAGAGCTGCGAAAAATTCGTTCAGAGCTTAGCGGTCGACTTAATCGTCGAGAAAATGCACGACGCGTTGTACCGAATTAAAAATTTAGTTGCGAGAACCGCGTGGATAAGCGCTTTTACACACTTGACAGGATTTGCGGGTGATGAATCTCTCCTTTGCGTGGATGTACGGGGTTTAGTACACGAGTTCTTTCTTGAAGTATCGATTGTTAAATAGAGAAAGAAAAGAGGAGTTTGTGTAACTCGTCGTTTCGTAAATACTTGTAAGTGCTGTAATAAGAGAGTCATAAAAATTTGCTGCGTGCAATTAGCAAGGCATTGGATTCAATGGAAAAATATTTTTGAACTTTGTTTTGATTGCGTATTTTGTTTCTATTGGATGAATCTCTTTGCCATACGTGAAAATGTTTTAATGCGTTTATATACCAGTATTTGACAAATCTTGCAATTTTGTTGTAAGGTAACTCAAGGACTCAATCATATATCTATTGTCACAAAATATAGGTAACTTAAAGACCTTTTAAGAAAAGTAATATGAAGTAATATTGAATGTAACATAAAAATATCAAAATACGAAAAATTCAAAATCATTTTTGATTGTAAAATAAAAGAGAATCAATCACAACCTAAACCAGTCAGGATGCTGAGTTTTTTGCGAGGCATACACTTACACAGATGCACAGGAAAAGAGAATTTTTCAAATTTTTCAACACGATAAATTTCATGATGGAAACGTGAAACTCTATTGCCGTTATTTAATTAATTAATTTAAAATATAGCTTCTACTGACAGTTATCTCTTCATTTTATATTCTATTCTAACATTATAAAAATCATAAAAAGATTAACCAACTTTTAGACATAAATTCGACTGAAAGTATCACGTTTTAGCAATGCTTTTAGATGTACAAACTTAATCCTTTCTAAGAAGGAAAAAGAGCGAAGAAATCTCAAGATTATCTGGCTTACCAAATTCTACTTTTAGTAGTTATATACGAAAACTTTTATCCGGTTTGCTAATACTTTTGCCAATAATTAGTTATGTATATATTGATGATAATTTACAATTCACAATCAGTATTTACCACATGATCACTGGCAATTTTTTTATGTCCCTTGTCATTTTTCATTTAATGGAAAATAAAAAAATATATAACAGTTGAATGTTACTAAGGTGATCACAGTAATACTACTACTTATTTTGGCGATTGTACTCTTTCATAGCTTTACTATTTACATTGACAAGAAACTTGTACTAATTAAGCGATTACTGTTAAATATTCATTAATCGTAATGGGTAAAGTTTAATTTACCTAATGAAGAGCAGCGTAAATTCCGACATCGTCGACGATTGAAAAAGTAGTAATTTCCGTCGTGTCTTGTAATTCAGACGGCCGATTCGGCTCGTTGACCAGCCGTTTTAAACTCTCGACGAACGCGTTCAATTCTCCTAAAGAGAAAGAGAGAAAGAGAGGGGGAGAGCGAGAGGTATAGAGAGAAAGAGAGAGGTCTACAAGCTTTCCGAAACTTTTCACGTATTCGCTCAAGCATAAAAGTTCGTTGGTGTCAAGGTACATAAGTTCGAACAAAGCTTTCGCGTTAGGGAAACGTACAAAAATTCCTTTTTATCGAAAGAAAAAAGCCCTTTCTCGGAGTCGGTCTAATTATATGTTTTGCGATAAATCAATTTTAAACTTTTTTAAATAAAACATTATCATTTTTCAGTTGTGAAATTCAAGAATTTTGAGCAGTATTGTAAATCATTGTGTACCTCTTTTCGCATGTAAACTGTTTGATGGTTTTTTGCGAGAGGTTTTTATTCAAGTATATTGTTTCGTGCAAAAATGATTTATAATTAAATAGTTTTTAAAATGTTTAAACAACATGAATAAAAAAAAATTTTTATCAAAATCAACGCATTAACTTTCAGAACTTTTAAAATAACCATTTCTTTTACTAACAGAAGTTCTCTTAAAAGAAGGAAAATAGTTGTGTTAAGAAGAACAAGTGAAAGTATGTACTTTTTAAGAGACTTCTTTTCCATCTTGGAAGTTCGAATTTCCTTCAAAAGATCTTGGTTTTATTAAGACAATTGAATATGAAGATATTTGAGAAGTGAGGTGCCGAAAAATTGATATTCATACCTGCGTAAATCACGTTTTAAAAGGTACTTCAGGAATTAAATGGGATATAAGGGAAATATAAATGATATTTCCAAAAAATGAATATACTTTAAGCAAGTAAATATTCTCGAACCTTTTTAGAGTGAATGAACTAATTAATATTATTTTATGATTCGCTCTTTATTATCATAATAAACAAAGGATTTACAGTTAACATAACAAATATTTACGTTTCATAATGCGTAAACATAGGAGAATGAAAGGAATTTCTGGAAATTATGTCGCAAATGAGATTTTGGCTGCTTTGTATGCACACGCTCTTCGTGAGCTATTTATGCGCATGTACAAACTGCCTAGTACACAGCACATTTAGCAGGAATACTTATTTATTTATGAAATTTAATGAAAAGCTCATTTATTTTTTTTATATATATAATATGTATAATGTGTACTTTGTGAAATGTAAATGTAATTTTACGGTAAAACAAATATATTCATTCAGTGTGTCACATTTAAAATAAAAATACTTCATCAAATAAAATTTCAAATTATCCATCCAATTATCCTACCGCACGGCAAAGTCACTTAACGAAATAAATATAACGTTCCTGATAAATCAGGAAATCTTTGGAGAAGAACCGCTAACTCAATAACCTCGCGGCTGTGCGCTACGGCAAACTTTGATAACTCGTTTCAATTAACAAAGCCTTACTACTAGCATGCTATTTCCGCGTAACGTCAATCACCTCTGTTCTCAATCCTCTACAGTACTAAACTTTTTCTTCACGACTTCCTCTAATAATGATACACGCGATATAGTCCGAACAAAAAGAGGATCTTTTTCAGAGCGACACGACAAGCATCACGCAGTCTCGTAAACGTCCCGAAATGAATGTAAATGATCGTTCGATGCTACTCACGTCTCTTTGTCGCTGGGATTTTATCGCGAACGACAGGTGTCTGCACGCGCAGACTACGACGATGATTCCAAGGGATAGTCGTTTTTACGAGTGTGTCGCACGAGAGAGAGAGAGAGAGAGAGAGAGTACAAGCCTCTGAGAAAAAGGGAAAGGGTCGGCAATGCTACTATACTGGACATGCCGCCTGTGCAGTACGTGCAGCGATTGAGGGAGTTTTATATCGTTGTTGCACTGTCAGGTCTGATTGCGATTTATTGTTGTATCGTCGATTTTACTTGCTCGCGATGTTTCGAGAGAATTAAGGTGCCTGGAGTTTTTTATGAGCTTGTGTAAGGGTTACATACAATAGGTGTTTATTCGTGTGTTGTTTCAAATAATCAAACTATTATTTTTAGAGTTGAAACTATACAAGTATGTACGCGGGGGTTCAACATAAAATACTTTTTAAATATATTAAGAAAATAAGGTAATTCGGTACTATCGAATTTCGTAAACTCTAATTATATTATGATATACGCTGGAATTATTCAAGAATATATGTTATCAAATGGTCAATATAACACAATGTTTTTATTTTAATTTTCCATTATAAAATATTTAATTGTCAATATGAATACGAAATTTATAATGTTGCAATGTGCTGCTCCTTTATATAACTTATTGTTGAATGAACTAATTATTTTTACATTTTCAATTAGTAATTATTTAAAGTAATTGATTATTAAGGAGGCAACATTTTTTTTTTCATTTCTTCTCTTTGTATTTTCATTTTGTGTTAACGGCAACTCGTTCTCCCCAGACTTCACCATTCGCGACACTACTTTTAATCCCATGGAAACAACGCCCGAACAAGACTGAAAAAATGCGGGATCGTCGCGAAACTAAAAAGCCAACTCTCATTACCACTGTCCTCATCTCCGTCCCTTCTAACTTCTTCCTCAATAAAAAAAGCAAAAAAAAGAAAACAAACACACGTTCATGCAAATAGAAAAGAGGTAGACTGGGAAAAAGCATTTCGAGCATATCTGTAAAAAGGGACCTCCTCATTAGCCGCTCTCTGCGTTGCGGCGAAGTGCCTTTTGTCAATAAATTTATTTTGGCGAGCTTCCCGCGGGGTGAGAACGCTGGGCTTTTACCGTCATTGTCGTCTCCTCGCGCTTCGCTGTTATTACTCTTATGTCGCTTTTTGTCACACGCTGGGCAGACCATTTTTTTTTGTTTTTGTTTTTGCTGCGCGCACTTTACTGTCTTTTCTTTTTCTCCGCATGCCCGACACGCGGTATACAGCAATGTAAGTTAGCCGCATGTGTAGATTCATTTTAATGTAGGCTCGAAGTGCGCTTCAGATCCTATAACTTGTTCGCTAATTCCTCTGTCATGTGAGAACTCTTTTTATCCTCGATAGAAAAGTATTATTTTTAATGATAAAATTTATATATTTAAAATCAATAAAAGAAAAATGCAGTCGCATGTAAATTCTTCATCTCCTACAACTCAAGCAATTTAATAACTCCAAATGCAATATTCTTTTTATAAATATCATTATGAAAAATAAATTATTATATTCGAAAAATTAATCCTTGCTTGTCACAGGCATTATCACTCCCTACATTTAAAAATTCTGTCCCCGCGAAAAATATAAATGAGCCCGTGTCTCGACGAATTCTTAAAAACCACTCCAACAAAAAAAAAAAGAACTGCTGCAGTCATCGCGGCCAAGAGCAGGTCACAATGAGCATTTAAGATTAAGTCTCAAGTGCTTCGCTCTCGTTCTCCCTACCCTCCTTCAAGTTAACGTTTAATAGGCCATTGTCGAGCAACCGAAATGAATTCGGAGGGAGGGGGGAGAGTATAAGCAGAGACGCTAACCTCTTGAGGGTGGCATATAGCGCTAATATTCTCCGCGACGCCTGCTTTTCTCTCTTGTAAACTAAAACATCGCGCAGCAGCAGCAGCACATCGGATTAAGTTTACGCGACGAGAATCTCTCGAAGAGGTGGAAAGATAATAGACGATACTATACGTATATATATATAAACGCAGGGAAAAGTGATTACGTGACAATTGTAGCGTGTCGGTGTGCAGACGCGCGTTCGAGACTTTGATAGTTTAGCCGACGGAACGGTAAGTTCGGCTAAGCGACTCTACGTGAGGCGGTGGCTACGGCCTGGTTCGCCTCTCTCTCTCTCTCTCTCTCTCTCTCTCTCTTGCGTACATGGCTTTGTCCAGATTCAGCGCACAATAGTGCCAATTTGAAGGATAGTTTTCGGAGGACCCGATGGGTCGCGGATGCAGTGGAAGTGGAGGCGGCGATTTGCGGGACGCCCGGTGGAAGGAGTGTTTTCAAGTAATTTTACTTATACACGTAACAATGCTTTAGGTATTGTTGTATATTGTTTTTAAATGGTTACGTGGTGTGATGCGAAAATAATACTTAATAATTTATAAAATATATGTTCATAGTTTATTTTACATATAAAACTATATCGGTAGAAAACATTATCTACGTAAGATGAAGCTCAGTTCACTATACAAATTCGAATAAAAAACCTTAACAAAACTGTTTCACATTTCAAAATATTATTTACTCATAGATTTACGCATATCGAGCCAATGGAAAATAATAAAATAAATAATAAAGTACGCTGGGAAAATCTATAGAAAACGGATGCTATTCTGAGCCTTCATAGAGCCTCCCATAGTAACCCTTGTCACTCCATTATACTCTCTTCATTCAAGCAAAGTAGTACATCCCACTCATACAGGCACATATCTCCACTCAGTCCCTTCACATGGACTGCCATGCACTCCCGCGCCTATATCGTCGAGAGCATACAGAAGAAAATCTTCAACGATCGATTCTGCACCCCCTTTTCGCTCGGTTTTAAACGCGTCGCGTTCTCATATTCCACACGGGACTGGCAACTTTATACCCGCGGGCAACGCCGAGTGTATATATATAGAAATCTGGGTTAAGGAGC
The DNA here is from genome assembly GCA_035583055.1 of Torymus tubicola. NCBI lineage: Eukaryota > Metazoa > Arthropoda > Insecta > Hymenoptera > Torymidae > Torymus > Torymus tubicola. The sequence goes on from JAWWEQ010050486.1 coordinate 11,297, forward strand.
AGCCGTCTCGACGAATTTACGACGATAATATAGGTGAAAAATGGCATTTCGCTCGGGCTCTCTTATTATCGCGAGCTGCGCGCACACGTGTCCATATACACTCGTGTCCATATATATCGATCGCATACTTGTCGGTATATAGTGTTACGTGTGGAGGATACACGTACGAATATAAAAAGCACGAAGTAAGCAGAAAGCGTCCGATTACAATATGACG
>JAWWEQ010050488.1:0-11511 GCA_035583055.1 Torymus tubicola
CGGTCAAAAATGCAGAAAATGCTAAAATCACCAACTTTGACCCTCTGCCACCAAAAAACTAGAAGTGAAAAAAATCTAAAAAAAGTCTGGGTAACATATCGGACGGTTACGAAGCGATTTAGGTGATTTTAAAAACAAAAATAATTTTGACTTCTCGATTCACCTGAGAACTGCCCATATATATATATATATATATATATATATATATATAAACGCAGAAAGCTGGACGGAATGTAAATTCTATACTGAAATCGGAGCGTGCAGTTACCGATCAGACAGCTTCACCCGCAACTTAGAATAAGAATAATCTCTTATATGTTGGAACGCTCACCAGTAACATCCTGTCGAAACTTAAAACCGGTAAAATCGTCGCAACGCGCTCTTCCGAAACCCTTATCGAAACGTATTCTTGTTGTAGTAAAAGCGTTTGAGATCTCCTGCTGGAATCTCCGTCCCTTATCTCGCTCTATCGTAGCAGTGCTGTATCGCATAGAATTAAAACTTATTGTACCGCGCGGCTCCGCGTCTCGAAATGGAGACCAATCGAATATTGGTAAGTTTCTGGGAGCGACCCATCTGGCGCTCAACGTATTTTTGTATATTTCTTACACATATATATTTTCTCTTATTTATTTATTTATTTATTTATATATTTATTTATTCATTCATTCATTCATTCATTCATTCATTCATTCATTCATTTATTTATTTATTTATTTCACCAGAGTAAAGTACAGTAGATTACAAAATACTTTCGTAATTATTATACATAATTTACGTTACATTACAAAATGTAATCTAGCAAAGGAAAAACTTTCCTGTTCGCTGCTCCGATTTACTTAAAACTACCTTAAAACTAAAAAAATGATTTGTAAAATATAAATAATTTTTGGAGTAGTATCAGGAAAAGCTTCTGTTTTATGATTCAATAATAATAGAGACAGAGCCCCATCCTATTTTTGGCAGTGTTTTAAGAATGTATTAAACAAAGTTATATATTAGTCATTGAATTAGTTAAAAATATAAATATATACTCTTTAAACATTAACACAGAATACATTTTTGTAATATAAATAAAGATATATGTGGTCACTTTACCAGTATCTTACTGACTTCGCCTTGGATGTTGTATAATATCCAGTGGGTGCATTTCTGACCCTGGCGTATGTTATTTATTTCAAAACTGCTCAGCCTAGCTGGGCATGTAAGATCTATGGCACAAGTTATTCTGTAAAGAGGAAAAATTTGTTTATGTTGAGTGAATACGATATCGTCAATGCCTATAATATCTTTATGTTTAGGTTGATGTTTTAATGAATACATGGAGTTGGTATAGTTTTGTTTGCCTCTTATTACTCGGTCAAAGTAAAAGATAGCCTTGTTTGATCCAAGGTAGTTAATGTTACCATAGAACATCCGATAGCTGCGGAATTGTAGTATCGGTCTCCCAGGTGCATTCTCTACTCTCTTAAATTTTGCCAACTCGTTGGTTTCATTAGCCATTTGATCATTTCTGTCGAATACTGTTTCCATTGGTAAATACTTCTCAGAGCTAAGTTTACTGTTAATGCTTATGCCTGTTTCTTCATTGATAACATGAATGTGTTTGATGCCAGAGACTTTCTGGACAGCACATTTATCACAATTGCTTATTACGGGATTTTTTATGCGTTCCTCTTTTACAGTTATGCTTATGGTTACTAAGTTCCTAGTTAGTTTAATAGTTCTTACTGTGGTTGTATTAGTAGTGGATTTGATAGTCCCTGTGTTAATTATTTGACTCACTTTTTCAACAATATCACTTTCCATTTCCTTCATTATACTTTTCATTTTATTATTGTATGTTGACATTCGACGATTTGAGCGATTGCAGTGGAGGATACACATACTATTCGCACATATGTAAGTTCTTATGTCATTTGTAATTTTTTTGAGATATCCAGTTTCCCCATGGACTTCCAATGTGGGATTTGCATACTCGATGTTACGTATCAACGTTTTTTCTTGTCCGAAAAGTTCCTTAGACAGTTTTTTGATTTGATGACGATCAATTTTATTTAAATTGTTATCCATATTCCAGTTTATTATTTACAAATTTTGTTTTCATGCTAGTGAGTTTTTAGTGGTTACTTATAATCCATTGTTTAAGTATAGACTTTTTGCTGTATTTGTTTCTTATTGTCCTTCATTCCTTTGGAAAATTATTGAATTGTATTATAGCTCTTATGAAGCTGCTTTTACTGCTAATGGTCATGTATCTTTTACGGATCTGTAAGTTTTTATTTCTGGTAGTTGTATTGGAGTTGATAAACATTAACTGCAATTCATCGTAATGATAAGCCAGTGTTTCATATGACAAAATTTGGGCTAAGTTCATTGGATTTTTATCAAGTATAAATTTATTTTTATTAACTATTTTAAGTAACCTGATCTGTAACCTTTTGAGTAGATTTATTCTAGTAGAATACGCTTCTCCCCAGACAATTATTCCATATGAAATAATACTGTGAAATAGTGCGCAGTATACCATTCTCAGGGTGTCCATTGACATAATTTGGTCAATTTATAGAAGATAAAAATAACATATTTTGTTTTATTGTAAATGTGTTCTATATGTTCGTTCCATCTCATGTTACTATCGAATATAATACCTAAGTATTTGGTACTTTCGACTCTTTTAATTTTTGATCCTTGAATATTTATATGTAGATTTTTCAGTGTGCTATGAACTTGATTACCAAATTCTATATAATTGTTTTATCAGTGTTTAGAGACAGCTTTTTTAGTACTAGCCATGTTGAAATTTTGTGCAATGCTTCATTCCTTTTTGTTTCGACTTCTTTTCAAATTTTGGCAGTTGTAACTACCACAGTATCATCTGTATATGAAACTATAGTGTTTTCAGGCATTTCTAGTATCAAATCATTTATATATAGTAAAAATAGTGAGGGTTCCAAAATAGTTCCGTATGGAACACCTGTGTTGACTGTTTCCAGTTGGCTCATAACATTATTTACTTTTACTTTTTGTTGTCTATTTTGCAGGTTACTTGATATAAGTTTGTGAGCGTTTTCTCTGATCCCATAGTTATATAGCTTTTCTAGTAAAATTTGATGGTTAACAGTGTCAAACGCTTTTGCAAAATCCAGAAAGGTTACTGCGATTGGCGTACTCTTATCTAATTCTTCATATATTAAACAGTGCATCTTTTGTACTTCTGTTTTTCCTGAAATCATATTGATTTTCTGCTAGTAAGTCGTATTTGTTGATAAAATTGGTTATTCTTTTGTGTATTATTTTTTCAAAATCTTTGGTTAGATTTGATATTAGTTATATTGGCCTATAGTTGGTGACGATGTGTGTTATCTTTTGATTTGTGAATAGGAATAATTTCAATTGTTTTAAGGGCACCAGGCCAGATTCCCTTATCTATACATAGATTAAAAATGTGTGACAAAGGTTGAGCTACATGTCCGACCAAGATTTTTAATGTTTGAGTATTGATATTATCAATTCCACCGTTTTTGTTTCCATGTTTTTGATAATATTTTCCATTTCCTATTTGTTTGTAGGATTTATAAAAATACTGTTTTTATTCATAGTAAGAAGTTTAATTTCTACGTTATGTAGTGGTTTTATTTTATCACTTATTGTTAGTATTTTGCCTATGTTACAAAAGAATTTGTTCAAGTGTTCAGCAATGCTTTTATTATCAGTTATTTTTTTATTGTTGTCCGTTAAGTAGTTTATGATTTGGTTTTTTTTGCGGCTTTTTCAAATTTCTTGGTTGATTACATTCCATAGATTTCTAGGATTATTCGAATTAGATTCTATGAGTTTTTTATCATACAGCTCTTTAGCTTTGTCTATGATTTTCTTCAAATTTTTGATATATTTCTTATAATCCTCGCGTTTGGTAGTGTTATAAGGTTCTTTTTTCCATAATTTATATAATTTTTCTTTGGTGTTACAAGATTTTATGATATCTTTGGTTATCCAACTTTTCCTGTGACACATTTTATTAGTTTTGTTATTTTTTTTGGAAAATTCAGCTTTGTTTAGACATATTTTTATTTTATTGATGAGGTTATTTATACTAATATTGGTATCATTTAAAAGTTTTATTTCATTTCAATTTTCTGCGTTAACAATTGACTTTAATTTATTATAGTTTAATCGCTTTGCATTGTTTGTATTATTAATTACTCTTATTTTGTTTATTGACATGAAAAGAGAAAAATGATCAGTTACTGGTATGCACAGTATAAATGTTTTGTAATTTATTTTGTCCGGTTTAATAAAAATATTGTCTATGCAAGTTCGTGAATTAGATGTCTCTTACTTTTAATATTTTAATAAATGTTAACGTTTAGTATTAATAGTAAAATCTTATCATTTAGTGACCCGAGACATTTCTACCTCCTTGCGTTACCTTTATTGAAATATATACATTTGCCTAAATAATAGTTAGTAGATTACAACGCTTGTCTTTGTTAAATATTTTACAGCATAACAATACTCCCCAGGTCTCCCTGCGTAATATACCGGTATAATGTATGTAATCTCTCTTTTACTTCAATAATGTGAAAAAACCCTGCTTGAATTTAATTTCAACATCATTACATAATGATTTCATCTGTTAATAGTTTACGGTTTCATAGTTCATTAAATCAAAAAAATTACGAAAACCAAGTATCTGAATATGTACTACCTGAATTTGTAATGGCAATCTTATTAAGTTAAGTTGCTACTATTTTATTCACCGACAAATAAAATATCTGACAGGATCCTATTTTGCAAGTTAAGATAAAGAATTTAGTAAGTCTATACAATATTACTAGAGAATCTTTACCTTATCAGACAAGTCTAGAATTTTTTTTCTGTAGTCTTCTTTTTTATAAAATTATTTTATTTAGAGAGGGTTGATTGTTTCCTTTTATCATACAAATAATTTCTCTAAATTATGTAATAAATAATTATTAAAAATGTTTTATTTTATTGACTAGTAATGACAATGGCAACATTGATGGATGTGTGGCAATGACATCACCGAGTCTTACATGGAGTGCTATGGATTGCATGCTTGTTAAAGATTTTATTTGTGAACAAACTCGGTGTTACTATTATAACTATGGCAGTATTCCAGTTTCGGCAACACAGGGGTAAGGAGGTGAGCCTATTTAATGTTATGATCGATTGAGAAATTATAATTACAATGATTTTTTACTCATTTAAAAAATATATTTCCTTTTCTTAATAATGTATATAATTTAAGAAAATTAATTTTTTTTATGGATACGTCTGTGACAATACATTACTTTCAAATGGAAAGTATCCAACACTAACGAGTTCTCAAATACATATTATCCTATATTTTATAGTTGTAAGAGATTTTTGTGTTTTTAGCCCGGTTCCCCTCAGCTACCCTCATCAACCCCTCTTCACCCCTTTTGATATTGATAACACTTTTATCTTTTTATATCCTTTTCAGCATAACCCTGCTACCCAGGTCTGCCTGGATAGTAGCCCGTTATAAATGGCGCCCAACGTGGCGCCCCGCGTATCGCGAGTGAAAATTTGTAATTTGGTGAAACCGGTGCGCGCGCGCGCGAGAGAGAGAGAGATATATAGGCGACATAGCCATTTTTGCGTGCGTGCAGACCACACTACCGTCCAAGTCGGCCATCCTGAAAGTTTTGAGTCAGCAAGGAATGTGCGCATGCCACGACCTAATGTAAAGTATTTAATTATTTTAATGATTTTAAATATATTGCTATTTATTTTTCTTTACATTTGAAATATCTTTTCTGATTTTTTGGTATATGATATTTATTCATATGTGGTTGAGTATGCTTATTTTTGCTTTTGATGTTCTCCCTTCTCACACTTTCGAAACTCCTATTCCCGCATATCTCGAAAATAGTAAATATCGCTCCCTTTTTGGAGCATCGGGAGTTACAAAAAAAAATTGTTTTCTTTTTTATCGCAGCAATCATTGGGTGATAGTTATGTACCCTCGGGGAATTATAAATTTTTTTTTATTTATCATTATTTTGGCCTTAAAGGATTATTAGTGCAAATAAATTTATAATTGTTCACGTTGTGTTTAACATTTATCAATTTAAAGTAAATGTTTAATATTTAATAATTTTGTTTAAATTATTATTGTTGGTTTCAACTAGAAAAGAAAATAGAAAATCAGTTATTAAAATAAATTTTCCTAAGTTGTAATGCAAAATAAAGTCGAAAAATTTTAAAACCATTTGCTGACGTCATATGTCAACACATCAGGCATACGAAGAACTCGTAGACCTGGATTGTTTATGTTGCGGCGATACTTGTAGAATATAATATATCATTGAGAATATTATATTATAGGGACAAATTTAGCGACCATTCAAGGCCATTGATTTAATAAGATTATCGAAACAAAAATTTGTTTTTGAATTATTATCATTTTTGCTTTCTGTAATATTTGACACTAAATAATATGTATTTTTGCAAATCACATTCGAGTCATTGTTTTTTTTTTTCATTAAATAATTTTAAAAATAATATTTAATTTATTATGGTATATTAAATGTTACGTTTTTTTTCGTGGATGTTTAAGTTCAACATATTAAAATGATATTGTAATCATTGTAGTTTTGCGTTGTCGTAGAAGAAAACGAAAAGTGATCACCTTTTGTGAAAAATAATAATTCAAACATTAACATCCCTTAGACTTGCACATTATTTTGAGTAATAAAATATTTATTATTTTTTTGTGCGCTTAACATATTTTTTTATTATTTATTAAAAAGTTTTACGAATTGAATTTAAAAAAAAAAAATTTTTTTTTGGCCGACAAACATTTTCTTGTTGTTGCGTTTGGTGAGCCTTGGTCACAGAGGGAAATACACATCGTAGCAAACCAATTTTTTTATTTTCTCTCGCTATTTCCGCTCTGTTTTATTTATTTTGTCGCATTCCCCGATAGGACTGCAATAAACTCCCCGCTATTTTATTTCGCTTTTCAGTCTTACACTTTCGATTGCAATCTATTGGATTTTTTTTGTGTGGCATTTCTTTTCTCGCTATTTTTTGCTTTCGATTTTTTTTTTGTTTTTTTGGTAGTTTTTCTCTCCCGTGAAAATTTCTGCTTCGATTGCTTTGTTAGCTTAACTGGAAAAATTGGCACGAAACTGCTTGGAATATTTTTGTTGTTGTTTAGTTATCGGCGGATTAAGAAAGTTAGTGACCATAATTTTCTTTTCCATTAACGTGCGGTGCACATGGGGTCATTCTCGTAGTTGTAAGTTGTAGTATTTTTTTTTCCTCTCTAGTTGTAGTTGCATTTTTGTTGTCGGAGACGAAGCGGACGTCCAGAGTAAAAAAAATTTGTTTTTGAGACTTCGTTACTCAATCAGGTGAAACTCGCTCATCTCACATATTTTTCTTTTCTATTGAGTGATTTTAATACTTTTAAAATCACATATAGTTTTTTTTTAGTTTTTTCTTTTTTTTATAACTTTTCGTAGTTAGTGGAAACTTAAGTTGGTAGTTTTTCTTTTTTTTGTAACATTCTGCTGTTTGTCGCAACTGTGAGTCAGTTTATTTTGTTTTGGTTTTTTTCTTCTTTGTTGCACTCTTGTTGGATTCTCGAACTTGCGAGAATCTTAAGTAGCCTCCCCAGAGAATTTGGTTAGTGGCTTCCTGAGGAACACATGCACGACTAAGCGCATGGAGAGATTCTCCTCCTCCTGATAGTGAGTAAGTTATATTTAGTCAGTAAGTTAGCAAATAAATTAGTGAGTTTGTCGTCGAAATAGCAGCGGAGAAGGTGCGTTTGGAAGTAGTCTTCAAATTATACGATCGAGAGAAGATACCTTAATTACTGATTACGCATATTTATTAGTCATAGAAATTTCATCCCAGATCAATACATCAATACTTTTAATATAATTTGCATACGTTGAATTTTGCGATACATTACATGTCCAAGCAACTGCTAAGCCTTGATAATTTTTATTATTTAAAAACGTGATCAAAGTATTTAATAAATACCTTTTTCCAGTTCCACCAGAGCCGTCAATAAAAAATAGTTTTTTTTTCATTATCGCCAGAAACTGCTGTTGTTATTTCCGTAAATATTTTATGTTGACAATCGTTTAACGACTGAATTTTTTCATTCTATTCCATTAATTCATTAGAAATATCTGGTAATCCGAAATCTTGTATCGAAAAACCATGAAGTGATAATGTATTGTTAATTAATTTCAATGCATTCCTTTCAGCAATTATTTTTTGAGTTATAAAATACAATTTATATTTATCGTATAACTCTCGTGCATTGATAGGATTGTGAAAAATCAAAATAAAACTAAAAAGTTGACACAATGCCTTCGGAAATTGGAAATTTAATGCTTCTCGTAAACAATGATCCGATTCATCGTCTGTTTTTATTAATTTTCGAGCGATGGCGGCCTCATAAAACGTCGGTAAAATTTTACTGTCAACAGTTCTTAAATCTTCGAAACACGTTGCGCCACGAACATGTAACAAATGTAATCTCAAATAAAAATGTTCTCGATCCTTAGGACTGACAAAGTATATTCTACTTAAGATTGGTTTCCACACTTTTTTTTTCGAATTCCAAGTCTTTAATTTTTTATCGAAAACATAATGCTGAGGAATTTCATGATATATATACTTTTATTTTCATTCATACAGGGCAAATTTAAATTTTGATAGCCACAAGGACCATGGATCATATGTTGTTTAACTAATTTGTACAACTCGGGATACAAATTTTCATCTGGAATTTCATCAGTAACTACACTATCAATTAATTCAGTATTAAATAATTTATCACTGCCTTGTAAATAAAGCAGCATGTGAATATGTGGTAACCCTCGTTTTTGAAACTCGATAACATATATAAAAGCAATAACTTTACCAAAAATATTCTTTTTCAATAATTCATCTTTTAGAATATTAATTTTCTCATGAAAAACGCGAGTAACAATATCAGGTCTATCTATTGCCTTTTCATTTTCATTTAAATTTTCTGTAATATCTTTCCAATGTGGATTGCATTTCATAGTTGAAAATAAATCTGGTTTGCCGAAATTTTGACATATAGTCATCGAGTCTAGAAGATTTTGTTGAATAGCACGGGGACTTCCCGTATATGATGAAGGTAAAATAACCATTTTCCGAATTACAGAATTGGAATTTGCTGCTTTATTGTATACATAATCCATTAATTCTTTATACATCTCTGTTCTAAAAGAATCTTGCTCTTTTCTAATATAATATAATCTACAACTTTCAATTTTTGTCCAAGCGTCAACAATAAATTGCTGAGTAAGTTTTCTAGCACTTAAGCATGGATTAAAATTTTCTCTAATATTTAACTTGTAACTATAATATTGTAATATAGTAAGTTTGTTTTGTTTGTCATTTTTATCATAACATGTTAAATTTAGATGCCAACCGAATTCGCCGCGAGGATACAATACTGGATAAATCATTGGATCAATATGTTGACTAATTATAGGTGTCCTACATGCATCTGAACTTTTAGAATAAATACAAATATCTCGTTCATTTTGAGAAAAACTGTCTTCTCCAACATAAACTATTGCTACTTCATTACATGCTACAGCACCATTGAATAATTCTTCTTATTAAGAATATTGTTGTTTCTAACCATATTCATTTTAACTTCTTTCGGTAATAATCCAGATTTCTCTGCTTTTTTATATGCTTCCTTTTCTATCTCATGCATCATTTTATATGCCATACAATAAGGATTAATAGTACGAATTAAATTATCTAATTCAGTCAATAATGATAGTGAACAATTTTTACTAATTTCATTTTGAAGTCTAATGTTATTAGCTAATTCGTTATCTATTACATAAAGTTGCCCATATTTACGAAGTTTTTCACTTTCTGGATTTAAAGAATATGAATTATGATATGTTTGACCGCAAATACGAAAAACTTGCGACCCTGCAGTAGGGACTGTTATTAATTTTGCTCCAAAACTTACAAATGCCAACAAATTATTATATGTTCTGATGTTATTCATAAAATTTTTGCTATCCTTAGTGTTACTTTTCATGAGTTGTTTTAGTTGTTCCGGATATAAGTCTTCATTCTTAAATAAAACTTTTCCATTATGACCATAATTAGTAAAATATTTCTCAGTATTCATTTCACAAAGAAAATGTTTCGCATCACAATATATACATAATTTATTCATTTCTCCTAAATAATTTTCAGTAATATTCTTTTCATCAAAATCATTATTTGCAATATCACCAATTTTGCACTTTCTTATTGTGACTATTTCTTTGTTGCTTTTATTTAATTCTTGAACTATAATTTTTTTATACGCGTTTCTTTTTTCCTCAATGCTTCTTTTTCCTTCTGCATCTTTTTCGAAACGCATCTTTTTCCTTCTGCTCAACAGTGCCATTTTTTCGTGATTCTATTTTTAGCAATGCTTCTTTTACCTTCTGTTCAGTAATGACATTTATTCGTGATTCTTTTTTTCGCAATGCTTCTTTTTCTTTCTGCTGGTCAGTGGCATTTTTTCTAAAATTCCTTTTTCTAATAGATTCGTTTTCTTTATTTGAATTTCCATAACGTTCTTTTATTCTATTCTGTAGAAATAATTTTTGTTCTGTGCTAGAATTTTTTGATGATTCTATTGTAGTAATTGCTTCATTCACTTTCGGTTGTGCAATAATAATATTTTTTTTCCAATTTACATTTTCGACAAGATTTCTTTTCATGCGATTCTTTATCGACACTGATTTCAATATTTTTACTCTTATCATTATTATCATGTAATTCTTTATAATTAGAAATTAATTTTACATTTTTATCAAAATTTCTATTATTGATTTTCTCTTGCAATTCAACAATTTCAATTACTTTATTTTTTTTGTTGTTGTAATTTTGTGATTGTAGTACATAAAATTTACTATAATTATTCATGTTTATTGATATTGGTAATTGATTTCCTAAATGATGAAATTGCGACATCCCATTACTGTAAAAGTTTTCATTTGAATAATTATTAATTCAACTACCATGTATTTTGTTATAAATTATCGGAAACATTTGTATTTGTTTTCTTTTGAATATATTTATTAAATGATCTCTCATTTTGGTTTCATCAAAAATAAGATTACAAGGACAAATTCCATTGGAAATGGATATTGCAAATGCAATTGCAAACAAACCACAATTATATGGTTGTTGTTGTAATTGGACTATTTCGTAAATAAGATTTAATGACTGATGATTTGGAAATAATCTATTTAGATATTAACTAGAGAAAAAAATACATATAGATGTATGTATATATAATAAATATGATTTTTAATAATACGTTAGATAAATTATGTATTGTCACGGGGCGGTTTCTAATCACCAGCTATCTGTTGGTGATTCTAACCGGGGTCTTCCAATTCACCTTCTAGTGACCTTTGGCCAGGTTAGCTATTGACACTC
>JAWWEQ010050489.1:0-11511 GCA_035583055.1 Torymus tubicola
CGGTTTTACTACTGAAGAAACGTTGGCATATGAAATTTTAGCTTTTGTGGCAGCAGTAAAACCTCTGGTCTCCGTCACGGTATGCATACCTTTTTAGTAGAAGGAAATCTAGTAGAAGGCAATTAGTAGAAGGCATATTTTTAGTAGAAAGACAAACAAAACAAATTAAAATAGTGAATAATAATGAAATTCAAATAAATAGTATAAATGTAAAATATACTAGATCAATGTTTAAATTACTTGAAAAACAAAATTTTCTAAAGACCACAAAACAGTTTATGAAAAAGTAGAATCACCAAATATGAAAATGGTTGGAGTTGATAACTACACCAAAATGGACTTTGAACAACTGAAAAAAGACTTAAACGTAAGAAATTTTAATGAGTATCAAAATAAATGTAAAATATTGCATCTGAATCCAAACAAAAGTAAGACAAGGATAATGCCAAAACAAATATAGTTTTTTTTTATGTTATTTAACATCGCCCTGTTTTTGCTCCCTTGCGGTGCTAATCGACGTCGGAGGTATGTGGAGTGTTGGTAAACATAGCACATGTGTGGAACAGTGGTGCATGCATCAATCGATGAAGATCTGGGACTCAACCCCGGCTTGCCGAGTAATTAATCCCAGTCTTACCGATCAAACCACCGCTACAGACCTCTACCTTCTCTCGAGCGAAAGCCGCAGTGGAATCGGGCTTTCGGTACTCATGCGCTCAGCGCAATCATTGTACTTAGCCGATCTGATCCACAGATCAGGCGCCTACGGGTACTTCTGCCACCAACCCCGGACACCAGGAATCAATGTTTATTTTGGGAAGCAAGCACCTTGCCCTCTAAGCCAAACACCGCTCTAGAGAAATATATAAACACATGATGACAGATGTATGGCAGATAGGAACTTACTTTCAGTTTTGCCGAGTATCCTGCCAAAGACTGCCCTCAGATACCTCATCACTCAAGACGACATCATGACCTGGCTTGAATTCAAAAAGGAGTTTAGGCTCCAGTTCATAGGTACGCTGGATAAGACAGACATCGAGGAGGAACTGGGTGCGCACACATAAGCCAAAAGAGAAAATATCACAAATTTTTTGTCGTGTTTTCGATACGTAGTAGGACACTTCAAGCGCCCACCGCCCAAACAAAAACTTGTCAAGACTGCTTATAAAGATATATCGCGCGGCACTGTTTAACAAGAAGGTTACTTCGTTATTTATGATCAAGGAATACGGAGTGAAATTGAAATATCAAATGGAGCTGCAGGGAGCCGCGTACGTAAAAGGAAATCGCACCGCCAAGGTAAAGGCTGCCATTGAGGTCAAGAACCAGCCATCAAGGGGCAAGAAGCCGCATCGAGGGAAAGCGCAAGAGAAAGTTGCTGCCGTTGAAGCCAAGAGGCCGCCGTCTGCACTGCAAACCATCCTGGTTCTACCGCCGCAATTACAAGTCATCACGGCTTTCCTGCCAGCGAGTAACGCGGTGATACAGGGCCCTAACGCCAACGATCAGAGTCGAAGAAGATACGATCGTCCCTCGTGGACAATGAAGTGCGGTGGACCGACGACAGCGCACAATTCATTGGGGGGTTTGCTATTTCTATCAAGAGACTGGACACCGGGCAAGTAAGTGCCTGAGCCGAGAGTGTTATACATGCCACCAGTTAGAGTACATAGCCGCGAAATGCCCCCTGCGCTGCCTCGACCACCCGCGAACATCAGCTGTCAGATGTGTAGGCAACAAGGTGCACTATTTGCAAACTGTCCTGAAGGTCAATAATGAGTGCAGCCAAGAAATTAGAAGAAGAAAAGAGGTGGAGTTAGTGAGAGCAGAGAAAGAGAGAAGAAAAGAGGTAAAGGTAGGGAGGGTAGAGAGTGCTGCCGTGCCTTCTTTCAGCACTTTATCACTGGATTAGAAATGAGCGTCGAAAAGGAAACTCCGCTGTTTCCACGAAGAGGTCATATAGAATTATGCCAAGAGAAGGCGACGGCGCACAGTGGGAACAAATGGATTTTTTGTAACAAAATCATATAGCCCGGAATTGGATAATAATATCTTTATAATTTTTTTTTAAATAAAGTTGAGGATATGTATAATATGGGAAAACTATACGCGTTATGAAACTCTGATATTGTCGAGAATAGTATACATCTATATTGTAAACATTGATAGTATATTAATATGCGTGAGCGCGCGACTGCACCGAGAGCGCGGAAGTATGAGTGTAAACGCGTATATGGAAGTCTCCCCTCCCTAGTGTATGCGTGAGTATGATGTAACTCGAGGAGCAGTGTGCGACGCGCTGCTCTCTCACTCTTCCGCTGTACGCCGAACAATTAGTCCCTCACACGTGGCGCAAGGATGCGCCGTAGTTTTAAGTTTTTTAATAGAGTCTCTTTTATTTCAATATAAAAGTCTCTCCATTCATTTACCACACCTCAACTTGATGGTAGAGCGTGGTTCTGATTGGTAACTGAAAATCCTCCTTATCTCCTACATCGACTCTCGAGTCGTCTAGGGATAATAAAAGAGGTACGTGTGTGAGCACGAAGGAAAGCTCGAATCAATTGAAGAAGGCACGATCATGGAGGTCAAGCAAGGAGAAAATTCCGAACACGAAGGACGTCCGAGAACGAAAACGAAATGAAGAGGAAGGAAATCATGATACCGGTGTTTGATGGAGAAGACTACAGTATGTGGAAGAAAAGGATTACGATGTACTTGAAGATTAAAAAGTGTGATATAGTGATAACCAGAGCAAAAGTTGCGGCAGACAAAGATGACTGGCAGAAGAAAATGACTTAAAGGCCATAAATTTGATTTACAGTGCCATTTCCAACAAATAATTGGAGTTTGTTTGTGAAGAAGATACAGCGTATAAAATAATAAAGAAATTGGATGATATGCATTTGAAAGAGTCTACAGCACTACAAATTGTGTGAAGAAGTAAATTGGAAAAAATGAGACTACAAAAATATAGCGATACAGCAACATTTTTCAGTGAATTTAAAAAATCGATGAATGAATTAAAAAGCGTAGGTGCAAAGATAAGTGAAAAGGAAAAACTAAATTACATGTTGAACACGTTGCCGAGCCAATAAAGTTACATTGGCGATTTAATAGACACATTAAAAGAAGAGGATCAAACAGCATCGTACGTGAAAAACAAGATCCAAATTGCTGAAATGAAGAATATAAGCGAGCACAGTGAACAAAGGACAAATGTATTCGCTGGAAAGAAAGATCAATAAGGAAGCTGTTTCAATTGCGGGAAAAATGAGCATTTTGCACGAGAATGACAAAATAGCGGATAATCAGGACAAAGCGGCACAACATGGCAAGATTCAACACGTGGCCGCAATCAAGGCAGAGAAAAAAGAGGAAACATGGACAGGGGGCGCGGTAACTTCCGTCACCAAGGAGCTAGCACGAGCCAGCATAGCGGCGAAGGTACAAGCGCATGGATAGCTATAGCGCATGCGGCGCAGAGTAACTATAGTCAAGGTAGGCAAGATAATGAAATACGGTGGTTGCTGGACAGCGGATGAACAGACCACATAATAAATAATGTAGATTATTTTGATAAATGCATTGATCTTAAAGAACCGGTAAATATATACTTAGAGAATAATAAATATATAAAAAGCAACGAAAATCGGAAATGTAGTTAGCTATTTTGACGTATTTGGTAAAAAGAATAAAGTAAATATGAGTAATGTCTTTTATACCGAAAAAGTGAATACAAATTTAATAAGTTTAGTAAAATTAGCAGATAATAATACGATTATCTCGAAGGGAAATATAGCAAAGATAATAGATAAAGATAATAAATTAATAGCTGTAGCCTACAAAGAAAATCCAATTTACAAAATAAAGAGTAATTTGAAACAGAGAGAAAACTTTGTAAACACAGTAGAGTGTAACAATAATAATATAAGTTGAAAGAGAAATGGCTTAGAATGCTAGGACACGTACATTTTGGATATCTAAATACACTATGTAAACAAGATTTATTAACGGGCATTTCGAATGAACTTGAATCGGAATTTATGAAGAGTAAATCGTGTATAGAGAATAAAAGGCACAATTTACCGTTTAAGAATAATAGATCTAGAGCGAAAGATACCTTAGAGATTATTCATACCGATGTATACGGTCCCTTCAAAACTACTGGATTTAACGGGGAAAATTATTGCGTTTCTGTTATAGATGACTATAGCAAAATAGCTAGAATCTATTGTATAAAGACTAAAGATGAGGTTTTTGACTGTATCGTTAAATATATAAATGAAAATGAAAATTTAACGGGAAAACATGTAAAAATATTGAGATGTGATAATGGGAAAGAATACTTAAATAGTCGATTTTATAAATTCATAAGAAATAGAGGTATTATTTTGAATAACTGCCCAGCATATGTACATGAGTTAAACGGAACCGCGGAACGGTTTAAAAGAATGATAATGAATATAGCGCGTTGTTTACTAACAGAGGCACAAGTACACAAAAGATATTGGCTTGAAATAGTATGTGCGGTGACATACTTGAAAAATCGTACTTTAGCAAATACGATAGGAAGGAAAACTCCTATTGAGATTTTCTTTAAAAGAAAACCGGATCACATTTACTTCTTTACGGAAGTAGAGTTTTTATTAGAAAACCGGAACAAAAAAGAATCTCTAAATGGGATCAAAAGGCCGATATAAGAATTCTATTAGGATATAGTGAGGTAGGCTATAGAATATTATTAAATAATAAAATTCTAGTGGCTAGACACGTAGATATAGTTGAGGAAAACGTGAAGTGTATAGGGTTTGATAAAGTAGAGTCAATATATTGATCTCCTTCTACTTCGACTCTTGAGTCAGGTAGAGGAGAACAAAATGATTGTTATGATGATTTAAGATGAGAAATCATGATGAGAATGATGAACAGAAACTTAAAGTTGCAAATAAGAAAAATTTCGAACTATTAAAAATCCCACGTAGATCTACACGTGAGAGAAAAAGCCCAATAAGATATCCCGAGAATAGTTCAAATAATATTTATGTAAATTACTGCAGGATAGATACTCCATATACATTTGAGGAGGCGATGAGTAGCCATGATAGGGAGAACTGGATAAAAACTATGGATAAAGAAATAGAAAGTTTAAATGAAAATAAAACATGAGAATTAGTGGAAAAATACCAAATAAAAAGGTACTAGATGTAAAATGGGTTTATAGTAAGAAATCTGATGATACATATAAAGCGAGATTAGTTGTAAGAGGATTTCAGCAAACAGATGTTATCGACGACATATATGCTCCAGTTGCCAAAATGCAAACCTTAAAAATTTTGTTTTCCTTTTGTTGTCAGTTTGGTTTAATTATAGAACATATTAATACAGTTACTGTTTTCTTAAATGGTGAAGTAAGCACGGAGGTATATGTCAGTCAACCGAAAGGTTATAGCGATGAGAAAAACAGAGTTTTTAAATTACGTAAAGCGATATACGGACTGCGAGAAAGTCTAAGAGCATGGTATAAATGTCTGAATTAATATTTAACAAAGATAAAATTTAAAAGGAGTACTGTAGATTATTGTTTATATACTCAAGGTGAAGGTATAGATCAAATTTATTTATTAATATATGTCGATGATTTGTTAATTTGTAGTAAGAATAAAAAGAAAATTAAAAATTGAAAAAGAGTCTTATCAGAAAAATTTAAGACGAAAGATCTAGGAGAAACTATAGAATACCTCGCTATTAATATAAAGTATGATTATCGAAATTGTGATATGAAACTAACAAACTTAAGTATATAGTAACTCAAACCAAGTATGTAGAGTCATTAGCTAATAAATATCAATTGCAGAATAGTAAATTAAATAGCACTCCTATGGAATTGAATCTAAAAACTGAAAAGGCTGAAATATGCGAGTCAAGTATTAAATATAGAAATTTGATAGGTGCATTATTATATATAAGTTTCAGTACAAGGCCTGATATAAGTTATAGTGTGAATTATTTGAGTAGGTATCAGAATAGTTATAATGAGACTCATTGGAAATATGCGTTACGAATCTTGAAATACTTGTATTTAACTAAAGATTTAAAGATGAAGTATAAAAAAAATGTAAATTGCGAAACTATAGATTGTTATGTAAACGCAGATTGGGCTGGTGATAATGGAGACAGAAAATTCACATCTGGATATATTATTAAAGTGTTTGGAAATGTAATTGATTGAATATCGCGACAACAAAAACCGTAAGAAAGGCCGCAACTTATGCAGCATATGTAGCCTTGTCCGAGGCAGTTAGTGAAGTAAAATTTATACTAGAGTTATTAAAAAATTTTAATGTGAAATTGAGTGATCCTGAAAAGATATTTGAAGGTAATACAGGCGCGATAAACATAGCGAATTATAGAAACTTTACGAAGTCTCGAACCGTATAGAAATACATTATCACTATGTTCATGAAAACGTGAAAGAAAAAGAAATTGTAATAATTAAAATCGATGCAACTATGCTCACTACTAATGATGATTTATTATGCTTTTTTTCTAGAGCATCATTACCTATGAGAACATTCCTTGAGGTGGTCCATATCAAAATAACTTAATATTTTTACAAAAGACTCTGTATTGAATACCAAAAATTATAAATAAAAATAATTTCAATCATAAGAGCCAGAGCTATTGAAATTTTCAATTGTTTGCCTAAACCGGATTTTAAACCTTAAAATTTTGGACATGTAAAAAGCTACAACAAAAATAAAATGAAGCAATGGTTAAGCACACACATTTTTTAAGAATATTTTACATTTTGTTTATAATAAGACCACCTTTGAAATATGGGATGATGCAAATAAAAATAGAAATTTTGTGTTTTAGTTGCTATGCCTATAATCAAGGTACTTTTGTTATTAAGTTATTAGCTTTTTAAGAGTATTTGTGTCTCAACGAAGATCTGTGTTCAGGTAGCTAGTCTACCTCTGTAGGATGTTAATAACGTGTATTATTTTTCTATTACTCTGGTCAAATAAAATAGAAAAATGTTTTAAAAATCGTCTGCAAAATAATGAATAATAAATTTTCTCCTTTTAAGGTGATGTGAAATACTGACATAATTTTAGAATGACTATATATTTTGCAAACACTGATAGATTTACTCAAAAAAAATTTTTTAATATAGTTTTTATGTATGCAGAGCGCCTGACAAATCTATTTTTTTCAAAAACCTACTCAGAATTTATTTAATTAAATAAAAACCACAATGTCGGTAAGTAGGAATCTGTATTTTCGAATTTCTATCTAGTTTTAAATCGGGCGTATCTCATAAAAATGTTGATAGAATATCACCAAATGTTTATTCATTAAAAAATGAAATTGGACTGATTTTCGGTATCACATGGCCTTAAGGTCAAAGTACCTATTATGACACACTGCCTATTATATGAAACAGTTTGTTCGATAGTAGCTTTAAGAGTTATAAGAGTTGTAATAGTTTTCACAGGGTCAGCTCCTTCGCCATGACATACTACACACACGCGCTTCCTTCATCTTGCTGTCGTCGTCGCGGAGGAAGCTGCTGTAGCCGCACACAACCGACACACATAATCATAACATAGGGTAAAGGCGCGGAAGAGAGAGGAAGGCCGCGCACCGGAGTATCGCGTGACGTAGAGCGCGGCCGCGTAAGCAGCACGGAGAGAGAGAGAGTATTCTAGCTGCCGACGACAGACAACGTGGATTATATACCACGCAACTATCGGCGTGCGGGGCAAGGGGAGAGGGGCGCGCTAATAGTGCCTACAGGAGTGAGAGAGAACGCACCAATAATAGAAGTCAGGCTATGAGAGTAATAGAAAACGCGAAACAATAACAACGTGCCATAAGAGTAAGAGAGAAAGAGATCATCTAGTTCGATATAAGTAATACGAGAGCGAGAGAGAAGGAAAAGGAGTTTTTCAGGTTTACCCATGAAGTCACGAATAGAACAACGATAACGGAGTGTTGAGAGGGAAGTTTGATAGCAATAGTTCTGAGTGATTTCGTATGCTCTTGATCGAGCCTATTACCCTTGCAATTATACGCAAATCATGCAGATTTAACGGTAATGGGCATGATGGTAAGGGAAAGCCCCCTATCTTTGCAGAGATTATCCCTCAAATATTGAGAGTTGGCTTTAAAAAAAGAGACGTTGACGAACGATGAGGAGTTACAGTTGAACCGTCAACAGATTCAGGCGAGAAGTAGCAGAGTCGCCGACCATGTCGCATCGAATGGAAACGAGATTGCCTACAACAGTAGAGTATTGAAAGAATAGTAAGTTGTATGTGTAGCAGGTGTATTCCTTTGTAGCTTACGTAGAGTTTGTTCGAGTATCTTCAGAGACTGGGTTGCGAGAATTCGAGATAGAATTTTGTAAATTTGTAAGGAGTAGTTCTTTCCAAGTTGCGTTGAGTCTGTCAGAGTATTTTCAGTGTTTTCGAGCAGTGGAGATATGATTCTTTCGAGGTTCGAGGTACTATCTGCATCGAGGTACTATCTGCATCGGGGTACTATCTGCAGTCCGAGAGGTTGAAGTGAGTCAACATGTATATGGTGAAACCAGTTTGAATAGCCACAGTTTTACTAATAACGAATCTAATTTAGAAATTGATTTTCTAAATAAACAGCCAATCATATCATATAGTGTTTATTGGTGTGTATAAGCCCTTATATGCGTGTCTAGTTTCTTCGCAGCTTGATCGGAACAGATTCTAAGGCATTTGGCGTTGATATTGTTGTGTCCGAGTTGTGAGACCGGTGGTGTGGTTGCTGCTTTTCCGTTGTTACCTCCTCAACAGGCCGTAGTTATTAGTTTCTTTTCAGTTTTTTCAATACATTTCAAAAACTATTTAAGTTATTTAAAATCTGAAAAAACATCATGAAAGCTGATAAGATTTCGCATAATTAAAAAAAAAGACGTCTCGATACAATAACTTGACGACGATTTCTTTTAGATGTATTTTTTCGTTTAGGTAAGAAAGTTCAATAGAGTTGACTTCTATGTTATCGGTGTCCGGAAGAGGTGTGGATTTTTTTTTCAATTCTAAAATTTCTTGAGAGTAATTTTCATCACTAGAATTTTTGGCGAAGGTTTCAACTAACTCATTTGCAATTTCGTATGGATCTGATAAAATTATGTTATTTTGTTTGATAAGTGTCTTGACGTTTGTTGATTTGAATTGTCATTGGATTCGCTGAATTTTCTTCAATATTAGAGTGGGAGGTGTGTTTGCATTTAAGATCTAACGAATTTAAGTCAGAAATTTTGTGTTGCATCTTCATATACATGTTTTGAGACAGCTTTGTTTTTATTGTGCTCGATTTTATTTACGAAAATTTTATATTTCTTGTATCAATTGAATGCGTGCTTTGCTTCTTTTGTCGCAGTTCCACATTGTTCATTCCATCAAGGGACCTGGCGTTTGTTCAGTTTTATTTTAACCAGTGGGATTGTATGATCGGCTGTGGTGTGTATCATTTTATTGAATTTTTCAACTATTTGATCGATCTGATGTTTGTTGGTTAATGTTGGGATGGTTAAGGACTGGATATTTTCGTCTATTTCACTTTGATAGGCTAGCCAGTCGACTTTTGTAAAATTGAAAATTTTTCTATCGACTTTGAGAGACTTCGGTTTTAATTGTGTTTTGTCCGTCGTATGTATAGTAATAGGATAGTGATCGCTATCATAAAGATCGTCTGAGACTTCCCATTTGATCAAAAAGATGATGAAGATATTGTTAGGTCGATTGCGCTTTCTGTTCATGTTTTCATTTAGTAATATTAATTCAGAATCTTCTAGGAAACGTTCTATTTTTGAGCCTCGACTATCAGTTTTGTTTGATCCTCAGATCAGATTATGGGAGTTAAAGTCGCCTAGTAATATATATATATATATATATATGGTAACCGTAAAGTAATATGGTTTCGGGAGCTGGGTTTTAATGTTTTCAAGGTCGGCAGCACTGAAGTTTATGCTGTTTGGTAAGTATAAAGCTCATATTGTGATTTTGTTTCATACGAAACATTGTGTAGAAATCATTTCCGATTTTCTTTCAGGAATGAGGCGTTGTAGCTTTTCTAGGCGATTGTAAAAACCGTTTAGGTTCCATTGGATAATGGTGTGCTCCATTTTAAGATGGAATAATATTAATTATTTATTGAGGCGGTTGGGGCTATCTGCGTAGGTTTATCATTCTAGAAGGGATAAGGATTCAAATTAATTTATAATTCGCCTGAATCTGAATTTGACCTTTTTTGATTCTAAGTTTGGGTAGAGTTCACGCATCATTTTAGTGATTTTTGCATCTGTATATTCAGGAGCAACTTCTAATATCAAAGGGTTGTATAAAAATTTATCTAGAAAGCTCTTGAATCTGAGATAGTCTAGTGAAAAAGTTTGACAAGGATCATCCATTATATTTTTCACTGGTTCTAACCATTCGCCGAGGTTGATTTGGTTGAGTTTGAGTCGTTCTGGTTATTAATGGAGTCTAAGCTTGAGTCTGAGTCAGAGAGTGTATCGTTTAGAAGGACTGCGGAGCTCTTTTCTGATGATAGAGAGTCAGGACGTTTAAAGCGATCGTTATCTGTAATAACATTGGTCAATGTTGGTTGAGGATAGGAATTATCGACAGCATCTGTCAGCATGTCATTAGAATCTGAAGAATTGACTTGAGGAGAATTTTGAATTGTTTCTCGGACGGGTTTGAGGGGTTGATTGGACGTTGTTATGGTAATGGTGCTTGGCGTGGTTGGGGAGATTATTTTTTGCGAAAAAACTGTATCTGAAGGGGGTTTAATTAAGGCAGGGAATTTGAGCGGGTGCTCTTTCGCGTCTGGATATTGTTTAGCAATGTGCCCTTCTTGTTTGCATATACAGCATTTCAAACTGTAGGTGCTTTGGTAAACATAGTAGGTGATGTCATCATAATTCACTTTAATCAATTGAGGAATTTTTAGAATATTATTTGGACTTATATATAATTGCCTTCTGTCGCTAAGGATATGACTGAAGCCTGTTTTATTTATGGTAGCTTTTAAGAAGGGAATAGGTGAACTACGCTTCATATTTACACTGTCAATCAGTTTTTCTAGTACATACTGTAGGATAGTGGGGGATACATTAGAAATAATAACTCGTTGTGTTTTCGAAATGAGAGGCCTTTTGTTTACTTTTCTTGATTATTGAGGGAGTTAGCTATCTGTGTAGGTTTATCATTCTAGAAGGGATAAGGATTCAATTTAATTTATAATTCGCTTGAATCTGGATTTGACCTTTTTTGATTCTAAGTTTGAGTAGAGTCGATGGTGCTAGTTCGTACTTATCTGTTATTTGTTGGATATTGTAGTAAATATATAATCTTGACTATCTAGTTGTGTGTTAGCTGTCATACACACATATTCATATGACCCCCACTACTTTGTTTATGTACGACAGCGGAAGGTGAGAGCGACTCGCGATGTACT
>JAWWEQ010050490.1:0-11509 GCA_035583055.1 Torymus tubicola
AGACTGTAAGACTGTACTATCAGATTTTTAATTCTTTGACTTGTTGACTTTATATTGCTTTAACTGTGATATTAATTATAATAAATCTGGAGTATATTTATTGTTGTATATTTATTTTATTGTATTTTCTTATAGTTTAAGGTCCTCGTTTCATCTAATTTTAAACTTTTGACACGTATTTATTTATAAAATCAAATGTTACCTTTTATTCTTGTATTATGTATTATACATTTTTTTTATACTTTCAAATTGTATATTATATTGTATTAATAGTTTTGCCGCGAAGGCAAATAAAATTATATCTAACTATCTATCTATCTCTCTCTCTCTCTCGCCCATGTTCGCGGCGCGACCGCGGAACAGTTATTGACGCCGTATCCACCGGCGTTCGAACGAGCACGTGATTTAAGTGCTACATCGATGAAAGTACGTGTGCTGGGTGATCGTACCAGCTGCTCTGGTGCATGTGAGGATCCTCTATTACCGGCCACGAGGTCCTCTTCGAGATTAATGCTGAGTCTTCGTCTGTGTCGAGCCGTGAAGTGATCCATCTCGAGGTTATGCTGACAAACGTGAAAAGTATACATAGGTGATAATATAGTGCACGAGTGATTTACAGCCACCACCAGAGAAGAAGAGATCAATACACAGACTGTATTTGTATAAGTATACCTCTGTCTCATGTTTATTTATTGATAATATTTTTCAGTAACACGATTAAATATACTTCTTTTTACTATGAAATAAAATTTTCATTCTAATATTTTTCATTCTGAATATTTTTAAATTTCTTTTAGTAGAATTTCATTGAACCTTGTATTTTATATTGACAGTCATACTCTAGTAATTTCATTAAATTTTGTATTATACTTTTTGTTGCATAAAAACGTTTATGTGAATTTTATTTCCGTAAATGAATTTCTAATTCATTTTACAGATTTTTCTCTTATTTTATAAATTGGGCACTATTAGAACGTACATCATTTTACTGATACTAGAAGTCACAATATTTGTTTTCAAATAAAGGGTTTAATATATTAGTTTTATTCATTTTATAGTTTGTAGTACTTACTAGGAGAGGTTCAGGGTTCCGGAACACCAATTTTTTTAATCTCATAGGGGTTGTAAGCAATACCATACTGTAAACTTTGCAAAGTTATAGACCCAAATGTCTCTCCATAAAAAAATTATAGCTATTTCAATTTTTTTTAAATGTGTCCGATGTACACATTTTTTCATGTTTTGCTATTTTTCGTTGCTTGTGCTGGAAAGAAAATAGATTTCATTATTTTTTTTATATAAATAAAATATACATTGAAAACATTGAATATTCAAAATCAAGTGTAAAAATTAGTTTTTAAAAATGTCATTCCGTAAATATGTATCATTTTTGTGATATTCACATTATTTTCTTTGGTTTGCCTCAAGTATAACATAAATACTATGTTAGAGTTGATTATTTTTATGAGTCTTGTTGTTTTTCATAATAAATTAAGTAGATTCATATTTACAATCATCCAGTACAAAAACAACGAGCTACAACATAGTATTTATGTTATGTTAGAGGCGAACCAAAGAAAATAATGTGAATTTTACAGAAATGATATATATTTAGGTATTAAAATTTTTCAGAACTAATTTTTACACTTTATTTGAAATATTTAACATGTTTAATGTACATTTTATTTATATCAATAATGAAATACCTTTTTTGCAGCCCAAACAGCAAACCATGGAAAAAACCTGTAATTTTTTTCTGAGGAGGCATTAGGATTTGTAATTCTACTGAGGATTATGTTATAGTATTACCTAAAACTTCTGTGATAGAAAAAAAATTAGTATTCCAGAACCCTGAGCCTCTCCTAGTAAGTATCAACTTTTTAAATCATGAATTTAATCATAATTTTCATGGAAATAGATACCTAAATATGTTATGGGGATGTTGACTCTGAGTTCTTTGTGCGATATGAGCACAGCAGACTGTAACTATTATATAGCTACAGTCATACTGTAGTCATTTCATTGAACTTTGTATTTTACTGTTTATCGCATAAATGTTTATATGAATTTCTTTTAGAAAATGAATTTCTAATTCATCTTACTGTTTTTTCTTTAATTTTATAAATAGAGAACTATTAGAAAGTACATCAGTTTACTGATACGAGAATTCACATTATTTTTATTCAAGTAAAGGGTTTTAAAGGTAAGTTTAATTCATTTTCAAAATTTTTAGTGCTTAGTGTACTAACTACAAATACTTTGGGTTCCGGGAAACCTCACCTAGTAAGAATTAAATTTTTAAATAATGAATTCATTCAAAAAAGAAATGAAATATTTTTTAAGATTTTTCAGTCACTGGATGTGGATGTATAGTGTCTCTATCTTATGCTTCTTGTTTTTTACTGGTGCAATGAGAGGGATGCTGACACAATTATTGCTTTCCTACAAGTGAGTTTTCTTCTGCTCTAATCTCCTGCAGCTATAACTCTGAGGTCGCTTAAGCCTCATGATAACTGCTGCTGTCTCTTCCACTGGTGTGTAGACTTTCAATGTAACACTACTTAGTTTGTTACTTCAGACATATAATCTCCTTTCAGCTGAACGGACCATGGGTTACATCTGTGATGAGCTTTCAGTGTGTTTGCAGAACATTTATTGTTATGGCAGTTATCGTATATTCAGTATTATTATTTTTTATTTATATTTCAAGTCATAGTAGATTAACATTTCAGAAATAGTTTTCTTCATTTTACAGGTAGAATATAGTATTAGTGCAAGAGGATGCTCAAGAGCCAATGTCACTCCCATTGTTCAGACTACACCTTGTTGGGGTCTACAGAAAGCTTACATAGTGCAGTTTTCTCCCTCTTTGTCAGTATAGGTTTTCCAGACACCTATACAACCTCAAAAATTATATGTAATAGTTTTATGTAAAATTAATGTTAAATAGAAAAGAGTTTAGTTTCATTATATTTTACAACTTTAAAATTTAACTTATTTGTGCTAAGGTAAGATGTCAAGTTATAGTTGGAAAGCGACTGCCGTATATTTGGACATTAAAATTAGTTTTTATAGTAGCTCGTCAGGAATTGATCGTATATGAAAATGTTAAGTGTTAAAAAGTTTTGTTTTATCATATTCTACAACTATTACATCTTAATGTTTTATGTTAAGCTAAATGCTGTCAAATTATAGCGGAATATCGGCTATTTATGAATATTTAGGCATTTAAAGTAGTTTTTATATGTTAACTCGTTAGGAATTGATTTCACATGATAATGTTAAATGGGAAAAAGTTTTGTTTTCTTATAATCTATAACTTTTCTATTTAAAATTTCTGTG
Source organism: Torymus tubicola (assembly GCA_035583055.1). NCBI lineage: Eukaryota > Metazoa > Arthropoda > Insecta > Hymenoptera > Torymidae > Torymus > Torymus tubicola. Next base: position 3,343 of record JAWWEQ010050490.1, read on the forward strand.
TGAAATCCAATCCTGTTAAGTTATAGCCGAAAATATTCCTTTTTTGACGTTTTATGTGGTTTTTTCGCGTTTGGGTTGGTAAATATTGCTGGTAGCAAATTACTTCTAACAGAAAAAAAGGTGTCTTATAAATAGTTTTAGCAGATAAGCCTGTAGATATTAGCTTAAACTTAATTTGTCTATAAATTAGGGTTGAAAATCGATTTGTTGAGATATTTTTTGTGTTCACATTTGAAAAATTTTCATCAATCTTTTTCATTCTAGAAACATGACTTTTGTATAATTAGCGGAGTATTTTCCCAAAAGCCCGATAAAATCGGTTAAAAATTCGTTGAGATAATGGAGTTAGAAGCGTACATACAGACGTACAGACATACATACATCACAGAAAATACTTAAAGGCACTGATATTGACTGGCACAACACTTTTAAAATTGTTCGTTTTTGAAGTAAGACAATTTTCGCTATGGTGAAATTATATGGCTCTCCCGAGTAGCGGTCGTGCCTAAAAATAAAGCTAGACTAATCAATTAGAACCAATACAACTACCAGAAATAAAAGCTTACAGATCCCTAAAAGACACCTAAGCATTAGCTGTAAAAACAGCTTCATAAGAACTATAATACAATTCAATAATTTACCAAAGGAATTAAAGACAAATAATTATAGCAAAAAGTCTAAACTTAAACAATGGATTATAACGACGTTTCCAACGAAAACTAGTACATTTCATTTTGCTACGAAAACTAGTACATTTCATTTTGCTACGAAAACTAACACGATTCACGAGTTTGCGACGAAAAGTAGCACAACTGAAACTCCGCGTCGAAAATTAGCACGTTTCAAAGCCCGAGACGAAAAGTAGCAGATTTCGCGGATCCCGCGTTGAAAACTAGCATATTTTGTGATCTGACGTGGAACACTAAACACGATTCGATCAGTTATATATATAAATGTTATACTCTCTAGGTGGTTTTATGAAAAAATTATCGATTTCGCTAATTCGTCGGAGTCACCTTGAAAAATTTTTTTTTCACGCGGAGATTTCGAAATATGTTAGTTTTCAATGCGTTACCGCAAGTTGTGCTAGTTTTCCATGCAGAAATTCGATATGTATTAGTTTTCGACGCATAATCACAAGATGTACTAGTCTTCCATGCAAAAAATGAAACGTGTTAGTTTTCGACGCGATATGGAAATGTGCTAGTTTTCGTTGGGAGCTATAAGTAACCACTAAAAACTCAGTAGTATGAAAACAAAATTATTAAAGTTAAAGAAAATTGATTGTCATCAAATAAAGAAATTGTCCAAGAAACTTTTCGGACAAGAAAAGACGTTGAAAAACATCGAGTATGCAAATCCCACATTGGAAGTCCATGGGGAAACTGCATATCTGAAAAAAATTACAAATGACATAAGAACTTACATATGTGCGAATGGTATGTGTATCCTGCACTACAATTGCTGACATCGTCGAATATACACATACAATCTAAATAAAATGAAAAGTATAATGAATGAAATTATTGAAAAAGCCAAGCAAATAATTAATGCATGGACTACAAATCCACTATTAATACAATCACAGTAGAAACTATTAAACTAACTAGGAACTTACTAACCACAAGCATAACTGAAAAAGAGGAACGAATAAAAAATCACGTAATAAGCAATTGTGATAAATGTGCTTACGAGAAAGTCTCTTGCATCAAACACATTCATTTTATCAATGAAGAGACAGTCATGAGCATTAACAGTAAACTCAACTCTGAAAAGTATTTACCAATAGAAATAGTATTCGACAGAATTGATAAAAGGGCTGATGAAAACAATGAGTTGGCAAAATTTAAGAGAGTAGAGAATGCACCCGGGAGACCGAGCTATCGGATGTCCTACGGTGACATTAACTACCTTAGATCAAACAAGGCTATCTTCTACTTTGACCGTGGAATAAGAGGCAAACAAACCTACACCAACTCCACGTATTCATTAAAATATCAACCTAAACATAAAGATATTAGAGTCATTGACAGTATCGTATTTACTTCTTCTTGTAAATGTGATTCGCCAACTCAACATAAACAAATGTTTCCTCATTACAGAGTAACTTGTGCCATAGGCCTTACATGCCCAGCTAGGCTGATCAGTTTTGAAAAGATAACATACGCCAGGGTCAGAAATGTACCCACAGGATATTATACAACAGCCAGAGTAATGTTAATAAAATACTGGTAATGTTAGCAGATATATCTTTATTTATACTACAAAAACTTATTCTTTGTTTATGTTTAAAGAGTATATATTTATATTATTAACTAATTCAATGACTAATATATAACTTTCTTATAACAGTGCCAAAAATAGGATAAGCCTCTATCTATTATTATTGAATAATAAAACAGAAGATTTTCCTGACACTACTCTACCAAAAATTTGTTATATTCTTAGTTTTAAGATAGTTTTAAGTAAACCGGACCAGTGAACAGGAAATTTTTTGCTTTGCTGGATTATATTTTGTAATGTAATGTGAATTATCTATAATAATTACTAATGTCTTTTGTAATCTATTGTACTTTACTCTGGTCAAATAGGGATCCAAACTATGCTGTTGATGCTCTAATAAGGGATATTAAAGACTGTCTAAACAATGCTACTGTTAAAATAACCCGTCAAAAATGTAACGGAAACATGATACCGAGAAAAAATTGGATTACCACGGCGATTGTAATATCCTGTAATAAAAAGGAAATGTTATACACTTTATGGAAATAAAATCCAAAGTGTACGGAATTAAAAAACAAATGCAAGAATTGTACTAAAAAATTAGATATAGTTATAAAAGATGCCAAATTCTAATTGAAAAAAAAAACAGAGTAGAAGCAAGTAGTAGAGATCCTAAAAAATTGTGGGAAATAATTAATAGTAAATTAGGAAAAAAGAAATCCAAAGAGACGATTAACTATATATATGAAAATAACATAAAATAGAACAAAAAGTAGACATTGCCAATCATTTTAACAAGTATTTCTGCAAGGCTGATGTCAATTTTAGGAAAAACATTCAGCAACCGAATAATAGCTCCATAAAATCTTAAAAAGAAATCATGAAACAATATTCATCTACCCAACAAGAACTGTTGAAATATCTGAAATAATTAGAAGTCTGAAAAATAAATCACACCACTTCAACATATTTTTAATTCGTCAATTGAATAGGCTGTATGGTCTAATACTCTAAAAAATGCTGAAGCGGTACCTATGCACAAAGCCGAAGATAAATCTGTAATCTCTAACTTTAGACCTATATCATTCATCTCTAATATCAAAAATTTATGGAAAAATAATGTACAACAGGCTTTACTATTTTCTAAAACCATGTAATATAATGTCAGATGTCCAATATGGATTCGTAAAGGTAAAGGTACAGCTAACATGCTGAACAGGATTACAGACATTATATACACCAACTTAGATAAAAGTATTCCACTAATAGTCACATTTTTAGACCTAGCAAAAGCCTTTGACACAGTTAACCATAAATTATTACTCGAAAAACTTAAAAGATATGGCATAAAAGGCAAAATATTGTACCTGCTAACTTACTATGTCTCCAACAGAAACCAAAAAGTTAAAATACTAAATCAAAAAAGTACTGAAAAAAAAATTGAAACGGAAGTTCCACAAGGGACTAGGCCATTAAAGAAACACTATTCTGTCCTATGCAGATGACACCATTGCCATAGCTGTTGACAACACATGGGCATCAGCACAGGAAACTAGAAGGGCCGCGCCCCCTACGCGCTGTCGCGCACCAACCCCGCTGTCTATGTAAAAACTAAGTTTTTATAGGCACCACCGCACTGCTCAGAAGAATCTTGTATTTTCATCAGAGTGAAAATTGCAACACTTCAAATACTTATAAAAGCTTAATGTAATGTAACTTAATGTACGTGCTTATACAGAACAATGGTAAGCCATATCTTTTTTTATAAAATTGATAGAAAATCATTTACAATATTAACTAAGAATAAGTATTTATACGTTTCAGGAAGTGGAAAAAGTTTTATAGTCAAGAAGTGATTGTTAATGAAGATATGAGAGATCTTGCTTTCAAGGATCATTTCTCAAGATATGAAATTTTGAACTTTGGCGTTACTTTTCTTTTAGATTACTTGATGGATTTTCATGGTGTAAAGTGAAATTTACTTGTAATCAATCTACCTATGACCAAAAGCTCTGGTTTTTAAAAATTTTTTGATTGAGTATTTTTTTATCCAAAAAACCATGTAAATTATCAAAATTAACAACAAAATAATGTTTTTTTTTTGTATAAAAAACATACTGAATCAAAAAATTTAAAAAATCCAGAGCTTTGTACCATAGGTGGGTGTATTAAAAATCATTTGGACTCAACCTCATAAAAATCCATCAAGTAGTCTAAAAAAAAAGTTACGTCAAACTTTTTTCTAGAAAGGACTATATCTCAGGACTAAAACGATCAAAGGATCTTTATTTTTGTCAGATTGTCCAAAAATATTTATACTAATAATACATAATGTTTTTTATTGGTAATAATATATTATATTTTTTTCAGGAAATATTTGCTTCAGTGGCCTATAGGTGTAAGACAGTCTTAACAGAAAAGGTGTCACTCTATGTAAGTTCAAAATGTGTCACACTATCAAATAAAAGTTATGACTCTATGAAATAAAAGTTCAAAAGGTGTTACTCTTTAACACATAAGGTGTCACTCTATGACATAAAAGTATTTACTCTTTAGTACAAAAGGTGTGACTATGACATAAAATTTCGAAAAATGTCACTCTTTAACTCAACGTGTGTTACTCTATGAGATGAAAGTACAAAAGATGTTACTCTACGAAGAAGATGTGAGTCTATGACGTAAAAGTTCAAAAGTTGGTACTCTTTAACACAAAAGGTATTGCTCTATGATATAAACGATCAAAAGGTGTTACTCTTTAATAGAAAAGGTGTTACTCTATGACATAAATATTCAAAAGGTGTCACTCTATCAGGTAGAAAATGGGACTCTATGTAATAAAAGTTCAAAAGGTATTACTCTTTAGCGTAAAACGTGTTACTCTATAACGTAAAAGATTAAAAGGGGTCACTCTGTGGCATAAAATTTCAAAAAGTGTTACTCTTATGCATGGAAGGTGTGACTATGACATAAAAGTTCAGAGGACGTCAGTCTTTAACTCAAAAGTTGTTCCTTTATGAAATGAAGTTCAAAAGGTGTCACTCTATCACATAAAACGTGTCACTCCATGACATAAAAGATTAAAAGGTGTTACTCTTTAGCGAAAACGGTGTGACTTTATGACATAAAAGTTCAAAAGGTGTCACTCTATCACATAAAAGGTGTGACTCTACGTCATAAAAGTTCAAAAGGTGTGACTCTATGACATAAAAGTTCAGAAGACATCACTCTTTAACTCAAAAGGTGTTACTCTATGACATGAAGTTCAAAAGGTGTCACTCTATCACGTAGAAGATGTGACTCTATGACATAAAATGTACAGGATGTGATTAGTAAATTTCAGGATAACATAGTACAGACATGACGGTCTTTATTACGGTCGACTAAAAGTGTTAAAGTTTCCGATACACCTAATGATATGGAAACTCCTGATATTGAACTATCTAATATAAGACCCGATCATATCCATAATAAAATTGCTAGATCCAGTAATCCAAAAATTGCAAATCTTGTCAACAAATATTTAACGTAACTATATGGAATGTCTAGGAGATTTCTCGATAATGTTTATGGCGTTTATAAGCGAGGAAATTTACTTGTGATCGGACATTCTCAGATAAATTTTGAAGGTGACTTTGTTCAGATAAATGTCCATAACTATTACTTTTCTGAAGGACTGCTACAATTACTATTCAAAAAACTTCCAGATGAACATCTTGTCAATTCGGATGATATTGATAATTATCGTAGAATTATTAATATTTCGAGTGCTCACAAAAACACTACTGTTACAGAGAGAGAGAGGGAGAGAGAAAGAGAGAGAGAGAGGAAGAGAGAGAGAGGAAGAGAGAAAGAATGAAAATGTTATGGAAAGAATATTATTCACTCCCATGTAATGGATAATAGAGGATGTCATTATATGAGGCAGCAAGTACGGCGATCAATGGATCGTGCGGGACCGCAAGTGTTCGAAAAAAACAACGAGACCTGCGTATAAGTGCCTATGTGGACGGATAGCCATGGAGATATAGTTTATTCTTTCCATGACAACCAAGTAAATAGTTGCTCTTTATTTTTTAAATTTTCGCGGAGAAGCGCACGCATTTTTTCAGCGTCACTCTGGCTGCACCCTTTACGGCGAACACAGTCTTCGGTTGTAATTAGACTAATATTTGTTTGTTAATTAGTAAATAAAAAGTTAAAATAAAATATTAAAACGAAAAAGAATTGATAGTTGTTGTTTTTTCTGTCGCATTCATAACAACTACTGTGTGAATGAGTAAATTCGAAAACTAAAGTGTAAGAAATTTTATAATTTAATTGCTCTAATGTTTTAAGAATCAGCTGTGAAAAATGACACGTCTCGGAGGAAGAATGATGACACGAACGAAGTTGAAAATACTGATGCTTTACCAAGAAAGAAATGTAAAATGATTGAGATAAAACAAAGTAATAGAATGGTATCAAAAGAGATATTCAAACGTTCTGACAATTCTTTAAGGAAACTCATTGGTTCAAGTTCTCGAATGAATTTCTATCTTTTACCTACTACTAACGAAACCGATAATTATGACAAAGCTGATTACTTGATTGAAGATGCATCAGATTTTTCATCCAATGAATATTCACTGAAAAGCATTCGTGGTAACTGTATTAGCTTGAGATACCAAGGCGAAAGTGAAAAGTCAAGCAAGAACGAAGAAGAAGAAATTATAGATGAATTAAGGGGGCTAGACACCTTTTATTTCTGAAATAAAAAAAGTCTGATTTAGTATCAAAATATTAAATAATTATTATTTCTACTTTTTACACATAAAGTGAAGCATGTTTACCTTCTTTTAGACCTTCGATGGACCTCTTGTATGGTCTAAAACCATAGCCATCGAAGAAATAAGTTTTTGCATTGTCCGTTGAGATTGAAATGATCCTGCGGGTAGATTGACTCCAAATTTTAACTGAGTACTCCTGAATAACATAGTTTCCCTATCAACGAAGGAATTTTGAATTGGATGTCACAAAAAAATATTTTGTTATTTTTCATGAATGTTTCATTCATTTTTTCATTTTTTCAAAATTTTTCTGATGTAAAAAAAAATCTTTACTCTGTTGTATGAGTACTCTGTTAAAATTTGGAGTTAATCCACCCGCAGGACATTTCAATCTCAACGGACAGTGAGCCTTATTCATTAAAAACCATATTATGAGAAAAACAACTTTAAAGTTTTTATTACTCATAATATCTAACAATTTTCAAAGTATGCCTCCTTTTTTCTTTATTCATTTTTATCTTCATTCTTGTTAAAAAAAAGTTTATTTATTGACTACTTTGAGCTGAAATTCATTTACCCTGGTAAATAAATTAACCTAAAAAATAAAATAAACTTTTAGCTTTTTATGAGATATACATGCATTAATTTATACAGCTTGAATACTTATCGTATACGTCAAAAAGATTTTGTGTAAGTTTTGTTGACTGAAAACATCACTTGTTTCCACCCATCAAACTGCAGATGATTCAGGAGTGCATTCAAAATTTCAAAAGCCTTTCTTTCTCCAAGTGCCGTCTCCAGAAACAGTCAGTCCCGTATTGATGATGATAACTTGATTTCTTCTTCAACTGCTCTGTTCATAGACTCTTGAGCGGTATCTGCACAAATATCTCAGATACACTGAGAGAAATATCTTGGTAATCCCATAACTTAACGTGGTACTCGCTTGCCAAATGATTGTCGTTGAGTCAGTGAGGCTAGCAATAACCAAAAAAAAATCGTAAAGATAAAATGGTAGGCATTACTCAATTGTGAGTAGCGGTAAGCATCAATCGATGTAGACGTAACTAATTTTGTAGTTGCGGCGAAAAATTATTTTTATTCTTTTTTATGATATTTTCTGCTTTGTAAGAAAACGTAGAAAAAGATAATACTATAAAATGTTATTTTAATATATG
>JAWWEQ010050491.1:0-11509 GCA_035583055.1 Torymus tubicola
CTTCAAATGGCAGCAATTAAAAAATTAATTCTCAAAACGTAATCAATGAAAAAAATACAGATTTAACTGTAGCACAATTATAATACAGTTTGGTTTAACTTTATTGTTGGTGTAATCATAAGTTATCATAATATATTGATGTACAGAAGCAGGCGCATTACTTTTATTTGCAATATAAAGCTTTTAGAATCTTAGGAATATAAGTAAAATGGCTGTTTTGTTCTAGTGTATGCGGAACACAATGCTATTCTTATGGGAAAAACGCGCACTTGGGAAAAAATTAATTTTTTTTATATTATTATTAGTTATTATGTTGTCTTAAACTTTTAGATGTGAATTTCGTAGGCTTTTAACATAAGATGATAAAATAATGAATTTTTTATTGTTTAAATCGCAAATAGTTAACAATTTCGGTTTCAAAATATAAATAAAATATAAATAAAACTATTTAAAAGATAGAAAATGCATTTAGTAAATCGCTTTACTTAATTATACAATAATTAAGAGCTCGAGATACTAAAACCAGTGTTACTTTTTCATTGATATTTTCTATATCATCCGATCTAGAGTATTGATTTTGGTATGCATTTATTGCTAAAACCTAAGTTTATACAGGTAAAAAATTTCAAGATTTTCTTAATGTATGTTATATATGCGTCTTTGATTAGAATGTGGTAAGAGGCTGTGATGTGCGAGTCTCTCATAAGAATACGTGTTAAATGAAAGTTGTTATAACTTCTTTAAAAATCCATGAATCGCTCTGAAATTGTGCACGAGTCTTTCTATTAACAAAATATACTTAGCTACAAATTTTGTAATAGATGGTATTATTTTGACTTATAACTCATACAACCTTAAAGTAATTAAGAAGAAAATGAAATTTCTCTCTTAGCTATAAATTTTTAATTAAATAATAAACTACAATACTTTATCTTTGATTAAAACAATTCCCTTTTACGAAATCCAATGCGATAATGTAACATCCAACTTTTCTTCAATATACAATTGCGTATTGCAATCAACTGATGAAAAAAAAATATATATTTATATATGCATATGTTCCTTCGGCAGAGGTCGTGTACATCGGCACGCTGCATCCTCAGCACTTGGAGGTCGGCAAGATGATGCTGAACGCAGGTAAACACGTGCTCTGCGAGAAGCCACTGACGCTGAACCTTAAGCAAACGAAAGAGCTGATTGACCTAGCAAAGAAGAAAAATCTCTTCCTGATGGAGGCCATTTGGAGCAGATGTTTCCCAGCTTATGAAACGCTGAGGCAGGAACTCGCGAAAAAAAGCATCGGTGACGTGAAGCAAATTAACGTTGGTTTCGGCTTCAAGGGTCCCGATATTGAGAGGATAATGTAAGCGATATAGGTTTTGTTTTATTATAGTGATTTATTTATTTGTGCAATAAGGGAAGTAAATAAGCTATTATTTTAAGTGAGGATATAAGGTATAGTCAGTACGAGTTGAAATCTTAAGACGAGACGGACGACGAGTGCTAAAAATATACCTTATACCTGTGTCTGGAATAGCTTTTTTCCCATGTATTGCACACCGTATTTTTTCAATGAGTATACATGAAAGAGTCTTTTTATATGCGTAAAAGTATAGGATAAGTGATCGTGCATTTAAAGTCGCGCACCAGGCAGGTAAAATTATTGTTAATATTGTACTTCAAATATGCGCACTCTTTTAATATCAATCCTTTATATCCTTTATATAATATTGGCGTTCGAGATAATCTATTTCGTTCTCGAGCGATCTCGAATCTCGACCTCGAAATCGAATATCGTAATAAATGAAAAAGACGAATATAGCGCTGTAGCGGGGACAAATGGTTTTTTTCTTTTTTTTTCTACAACTAACCCTCGAAATGCACAATTTGCTATACGCGGCTTTCGAGCATGAAAAATGTCTGTTTCATCCACACGTTGAAAAAAAATTGATTGCGAAGAACTAAAATGGACAGATATTTGTTCTTTGTTTGAAATATAGAACAAAGGTTTACCATACGAAAGATTTTTATTTTTGCATAACTTTTTTATTTGTATTTTTACGGAATTCCAATTAGCATAATACTTCAGTAAAATATCAAAGAACACTTGACTGTATTGTCACGTACTTTTAAATATCTCGCAATTACATTACTAATTTACTATTTTTAATTAATGTGAATGAAGTAAATGAGATTAAATCACTGGAAAAATTTAAATGAATATAAAGGAGAATTTAATTGATTTCGTCACATAAAGAATTCACCTGTTGATTTAATTCTACGATTACGCTAAAAATTACCAGGAATTTCTAATATAAACGCACATCAAAAGCAAGCAAGCGAATTTTATACATCCCTAAATTCAGCAATTATATCAAACTTATCTTCGTTCGTCATAATCCAACAAATCTTCTCGTCCCTTCTATTCCAGCAAGAAAGAACTCGGCGGCGGCACGATCCTCGACCTCGGTGTCTACCCCATTCAGCTGGTTACCCTGGTCTTCAACCATGACAAGCCCACGTCCATTAAAGCCGCTGGCCACCTAAACGCTGACGGCGTTGACATTTCCATGTCAGCGACTCTGACCTTCAGCGATAACCGCACTGCAACCATCTTTACTCATTCACTCGTTGATCTGTCGAACGAGGCACAAATCGTAGGTACCGAAGGTACCATCACTATGCCCAACTTCTGGTGTCCACCAATCATTAAATTACCCAGTGGGGATAAGGAGGTGCCGTTGCCCGCACCAAAACATAAGATGAATTTTGTTAATAGCACGGGTCTGATGTACGAGGCTGCCGAAGTCCGCGAATGCCTTAAGAAAGGTAAGTTAAATTTTTACAATAATCATTGGTTGATTTTATGTATTTATATATTCAAAAAAAAATCTAGGTATTTTTTTTTAAACGAATTACTTATAAAACTTCCACGTTATATAAATTTAAATTTTTACTTTGTATAGATTTCCGGAAATTGTATTATATATCTACTTAAAATGAAAATTAGCTTTTACAATTATGTCATACAAATAACGAGTCCAGATTAATTTATTCTTCCATGATAATAATATTCATCATGTATTCATTCTCATTTACAATATCATTATTAAAATTTGTATTAATGTAAAATGATAATTCGGTTGTTCAAAAAGCAGTGTTCTCGTAAGTCTCATAACTAAATCGGTAATTGTATTGTTCATTCAACACTTTCAGGCCTGAAGGAGAGTCCAAAAGTGTCGCACGCGCACTCGTTGCTCATCGCGGAAATCGAAGACGAATTGCGCCGGCAGCTGGGAGTAGTGTACGACGCCGACTAAGTGAAGAGTTCCCGATCGATTTTGCGGGAAGCGTGCTGTGTCGTGTAGCGGCAAGTCAAAGTGAGAGATGCGAGACTTTGTGAAAAGAGAGAATGGCCAAGATAAAGCTGGATGCGTATATATATGTGTGTGAAAGAAAACATCCTATTATTGTGGAGTTTTTTGAATTGCATCAATTGTAGATAACAACATTGATTTTATAAATACACGTGATTGTTGAATATAAATCTTTAAAATGAATTTTTTGTAATTTAATCCTTTTCTTATATAATTCATTATCGTGCGAACGAATGATATAAATAAATGTAAATATTGAAAATACGGTTTCTGATATTTTTCATATCAATTTCATACAGAATTTCATATGAGTAATTGGTAAAACAATATATCGTATTATATTGTTCTATTTATAAATTAAATTAAAAATCCAAAAAAAAGAAAAAATAATTAGTACATATTTCGTTTCAATATATATTAAATATTTTCGAAAATAATAATTATTAAAAACAAAAAATAAAATTTTCCTAAATAAAAAGTTAATCTCGGTATAGATATTCAAATGATTCAAACAAAAAATGTACATAATTCAATTCTCCTTAAAATAATTGAAAAAAGAATCCCTACGTCATATAAAAAATTGAGAAAAAGTGAAATTTCAAAATCTTCTTTTGATTATAAACGAAAAAATCCAAAGCTTTATAAAAAAAATTGTGCATTTGATAGCTGCACCGAAAACGAAGAGAATAACTTTTGTCTGTTCAAAATCGATTGGACCATTGTTTTGAGATATTACCTGTAATAGACACACACACACACACACACACACACACAGTAGGAAAAAATATTCATCAAAATCGAAGGAAGCAAAACCGTTATTTAATATTTAAGCAATCCCATTTTGACCTTCGTTAGTTTAATCTTCAATTCAACATAACGATTTTGTACTGTTTAACCCTAAAAAAGATCACGGAGAAAATAAATCATATAGATCCTTTATTGTAATCGAACTTTCTCTAACGTACCACATACATCACAAAAGATTAAACATCTATCATTATAGGCTAGCTCTGTATACCCATGAGCCATGAGGGCAGTACTTCCGAGAAAGAAAAACAAACTTTAGACACTTTCGCCGACGATCACGAACTCTGACCATCCCTGTGGCTCTTTCCGACTCACGTTTCCTCTCTTTCTTAACAAATAAAACTCGCGCGTGCTTCTTCGTCTTCCGAAGGCTCTAACGTATATATACAGTCTTAGAATGAGACCCCCCTCCCAAAGAGAAGAACCTTCGTCTCCCGACGTCGCGTCGCCGCGTTCACCTCATAATTGAGCAGTTCTCTCTAGAGCTTTTTTTTTCATCCCTTGCCGCGCGCGCTTTGGCTCCTTAATTTACAAAGCCTTTAACTCCCCCGCGGCTATACATATACGCGCGCGACGTGAATTATGAGCTGTGTGTGGGTAGTTGCTGTAACTATACGTACACCTGCGGTGCTTTGTGCAACGTTTCGGTGTGGCTTTTTCGAATGCCACGCGCGGTTTGAGAACGACGTTAAAAATTTACCAGTGAAGGGCTAAATTAGACGATGACGAGGTTACGTGTGGTATATGTGGAATTCTTCGGAAACTTTGCCCTAAACTGGTTCCAAAAACGACCAAAATTAAATTTAGAGGCACATTTTTGAAGGCATAGGCACGCCGTTGAAGTAATGTTTTTCTTGTTCTATGGGTCATAGGGCAGACGATAAAAACTTGGGATCAAAGAAAACGGCCTTGTGACACCCTTTTATCGTCAAATCAATTTTTCTTGTGGGAATTTAACATAGAAAAGTACGAAAAGTACTCATCAATCATCAAGCAATATTAACATTCCAAATATGTTAACGCATTTGTACATTTTACTAGTTAAGGTACAAGGATAGAGTTTTCATTTAAGCTAAAGATGATTAAAATCGGACAATTCAGTGCAAAGTTACGCATGCATTTGAGAATCATAAAAAGTGAGCGTTTTTTTTTGAATTCACGAAATTTTTAAGATTTTCATTGTTTTTCGTCATGTTTGACGATTTAAATGCATGTAACTTTGCACTGAATTGTCCGATTTTAACCATCTTTAGCTTAAATCAAAGCTCTATCCTTGTACTTTAACTAGTAAAATTTACTATTTGGAATAATTAATATTGCTTGATGATTGATGACTACTTTTCATCAATTTTTTCCCATGATGTTAAATTCCCATAAGAAAAATTGATTTGACGATAAAAGGGTGTCACAAGGCCGTTTTCTTTGATCCCAAGTTTTTATCGTCTTCCCTATGACCCATAGACCAAGAAAAAAATTACTTGAGAGGTGTGCCTATGCCTTCAAAAATGTGCCTGTAAATTTAATTTTGGTCGTTTTTAGGGCAAAGTTTCCGAAGAATTCCACATACACGGTGAGACACCTGCGTGTTTAGCTCTTTACGACGCTTCGAGGTTTGAATGAAAAGTGATGGTATAAAGACGTATACTTTTGGAATAATGAATATAATATTTGCGAGAGTTGATTTTATTTTTCAGATTGAAGACATACTTTTTTTTGTAGAAATAGAAGGGTCGTGGATCGCAAGCAACTTATTGTAAATAGTTAGAAAAAATTATTGTTCCTCGGCATAGGCTCACTAATTCATATATACTTTTTTGTATTGATGTTTTTGCTTCGTGTAATTGAATATAGAGCCTGCAGCTAAAGTGCCGTGCAGTAGACATTTACGCGGAGCAAATTAAATCGCCGCACCATTCAACGAATTTAGATCTCGTGCAGTATATATGCGTTTTGTTAATGACCGGCTTTTCATGAACGCTACAATATAAAATTTTGTATTTAACGCGGATTTGAAACTGGCTACTACTCTCGCCAAATTGTGGCCGCATTTGCATTTCAATAATTTGCTTTCGTTCGATAAATGGAAGTCATTAATAGGTTATTAAGCTGCAACTCCATCAAAAGAGAGATTCTACGATCGAAGTTATTTGAGTATGGCACATTATCGATAGTAATATGATATATTGTCATTAAAAGTTTGTCCAAATTTTGATATCGATCACATAATTGATATTTAATTGAGTTATTGTAATTTTAAGTTTGCAACTGTAAAATATTGTATTAGATTTCTTTTACTCATCAGGCCCCCTAAAATCTCGTCTCAACAAATACGTGTCGTGCGTCAGCTATCTCGAGGAATTGCAGGATAAATGCGGTATCGAAGTAAAATAAAACCATACTGTGCCGTATGACGTCTCACTACTCCAAATATCTTCCAATTCAATTCAACCCGTTTCATATATTATAAACCTTGACGCGTCGACCTTCTTTAAAAAAAAACTCTCTGTCATTACCAGAAAACAACTCCCATTTCGAAACTTCCATATCCAAACCCAACCCAACCCAACCCTTGGTAATAACTTTCGTGTCTACTTATCGCTTCAAGTTCGTCGTCGTGAAAGGCGAGACCGAAAGCGACGAGACGTCCCCACGATGTCGCCACCCATCTCACACGGAAACACACATATACGAGAAGACGAATTGCACGTCGGCAGGTTACAGTCTGCCTATCTCTCTGTCTCTCTTTCTATAGAATTACATAGAGGTACGCGATGAACAGGAAAGGAAGGAGGTATCTTAATACGTATATATATACTCGTATCCGATCGATTTTCGAAAGAGCGAACGGGTAGAGTGTATATAGGTAATGTATGTATCATATAAGTATTGTATGTGAAGTATTTCACGTTAATTCGCCAACAAATTAATTTTCTATGAATTATAAATAAAAATTAAATTAAATTTATACGTTACACCTATAGTGCACAAAATTAAGCGGCTAAATAAAGGGATACTATATATATATATATATGCACGAAGCTAAACGGGTTTATCGATTAATTGAAAGGGAGAATTCATGGAGTCTTTCTATATTGACCCAAATGAAATTTCACGTAAAACAGTGGTTAATTTTTACGTGAAATATAAGGTTATATGATTAAATTGTGGAATGACGAAACGTATAACACTGTTACCTTTTTTTCCTACTAGCAGTGTCAGCTGTGCACGCCCTATCGTGGACCAATCAAGTTTTACATGTTCATTTCAAATCGACCAATCGCAATCATTAGAGATGACAATCTCAAGTCCATCTCTTTTTTATATAGGATGATGATAAAATGTATATAATTTACCTGCGCTGGTTGTATCGCGGCTGCCCGTCGCACCAATCTGGTCGCTCCTATTCTTCGAGATACTGCTGACCATACATTACTGAGACATCAAAAGAACGGGTAAAAGAATATGAAAGATTATCAGGTATCGAGGTAGGCCTAGTCCAGGTAATATTCCGTGCGAATGAAAGTCGTTGCGTCGACTTTTTCGCGTTATATTTCTCATATTGAACAAGAAAACATCTAGAGCACTTTTTGGAAAATATCATTTTTTATGCAAAAAATTATCAGTTTTTTATCTAAATGGTAGGAAAAAATATTACAAATATACATTTTTTAGATATAAGATGTTTTACAGTTTTTGAAAATGATAATGGAAAATTTCGGAAAACTGCTTAACGTCATTGACGTCAAAACGCTCATGAAATCCATTTAGCGTTGGCGCGCCGTACTGGGAGAGTTGGCATAAAACGCCTCGTATATAGGAGAAAGAATGAGAGATAATTTGCGACACACGAACATGCCTTTATTATGTCGAACATTTTGGAGTAATATTAAATTATATCATTATAGATAACAACATCGCTCTTAATACAAATGCTTAAACACTTATATATATTTATATAAACTGCACCATTTTCGATTTCTTTCTTTCTTGTTTTCTTCTGTTTCTCGTTCATTACTTGTTTGTTAATATTTTTTTTATTTTGTTTTAGTTTTGGTTTAATGCCATACGTCCATTTTTATTTTATATATATATAATCTTCGTTTTGATTTTCCGCAGCCGAAAATCTGCCTCTGATTTTTGGTGTCTCATACACGAAAAAGCCATAACGCGCGAGGAAGACGTCCTTCTCCGTTTTACCTCCTTGTACGACTGTTAACGTCCTAAGTTTTGACATCCATTTCCGGGTTCAACATTTCACGCTGAAAGCAAAAATCAGTTCGCGTAAGTTTCTCGCGGGATGTATGCAATACGCAATGGAAAAAGAATGACCAGAAATATTTGTTTATGTTTAGAGGATTTAAGAATGTTTTTTTACAAAATACAAAATGATAAAAAATATAATACGTATTTAAATAACACGTAACATGTTTTTTAAAACTTTTTATTTTAGCACGTGTACGATATTGATTTTTAACCTCCAGTTATTAAAATAAGGAAGCTTTACACGTACTATATTTTATGTTCATTTTATATTTTTAAACTTTCACATTTACTTTAAATAAATTGCTTTATTTTTGTAGTTAAAAAAATAAAATTAAAATTAACAAAGTTGTTTTTGTTCATGCGACTTTATAGAACAGAATAATTTACTTATAATTAGATTTACGGTAATTGCAATTAAAATTGCTAACGAATAGTGAATTTTACTAAAAATTTCTTGAATAAAAAACGAATAGAAAATCGAGTGTTTCAAGCGTAAATGCCTTTTCCTAGGAATATTTTTTTATTTTATATTTACTGTGTTGCGAACTACTCGAAAAATCTAAATTCCCATTTGTTTTTTCCGACATGTAAGAGGTCTCTTCGCGAACTCGTTAAAAAAAAAATGGTGAACAACAGGAAAAGGGAGTCGGGTTTTCTAGCCAAATTGATGAATTGATTCTTGCACAATTTATTATTGTTCGTTAACCGTCTGAATTTTATTTTAGTAACAATTCTCATGTAAATTAATAACAATCTAATAAAAAATAAAAAAAAATAAAAAAATTTTTAATTACGCTCAAAATTTAAAGCGAAACTTCTTTATTAATATCATAAATATAGGTTATTCCTTTCCGATATTGTATCGCAGATTTAATAACACATCCCTCTGATTCGTATAACCATCCAGATTAACAAAAAAAAAAAAAAAAAAAAAAAAACAACCTGCCTATATATGAAAAGTATGTATATAATATAAACAAGCACTTACGACGCTGAGAAGAGCGCAGCACTTGCTCGCTCGACTATCCTTGGCCAGGTGCTGCCTGATGTACTTGAAGTAGATGTACTCGAGAAGCAGGAGTATCGCAGCTATGAGGATGCCAACCATGAGCATGAGGAAAGCACTTAAGAATTGCTCGAGTGCGAGGGGATCGCTGCTCTTCTGCACCTCCTTGTCCGGTCGACAGGTGCCAGTCATCCAGTACCTTCGTAGTCGCTCGAGATCGCCTGGGCCGTATCGTAGGATATATATATGAAAATCAAAAGATTTTCGTTTGGATTATTGAGGATATTTTTTTAGTATACTATTTATTAAATTAATGATCGTTACAATTATTATACTAAACAGACAAATACACTATCCGAATAAATATCTTTCGAAGCACCTCGAAACTTACCGTTATTCCTGTACTCCAACAATCGCTGATTGAACATTTTTAGAAACCTCGAGTTGCGGGGAAACGCTAATCCATAACCAGTCATGGCATACCACGAGCCGACTGTTAATAATCTGCAGTCCTCGTCTTGGGATACCAAGTAGTCCAATACCGTGCCGTCGTAGATGAAAGCGTCCAGGTCTCTGTGACATCGTAATTATCTGATAGTTAAGAGCATATCGAGGTAACAAAGGAGCTGTTTGTAATAATACGTATTACTAGTGAAATTGATTAATCAAATGAATTGGGTTAAATAACGCCGCGCTAATGATTTGTATATATGTATACTCTAATAGCCATGTATCATTGCGATTACAATTGGTTGGAGGTTATTAGTGTACCGGAATTGTTAATATAATAATAAAAATGATAATGTATTTTCCAATTTATTTCTTTGGATTATAGCTGCATTATGATTTCCCAAGTTATTCGATAGCTCATTGTTGTAATATTATACATTATTATAGAATAGACAGATTTGTGAAGGTTATATACGGTAACTGTGATAGAATATTGTAATAAAATATATATATATATTTTTCGAAGAATGGCTTTTGGCATTGTTCGATTCGTTGGCAATTACATGAGTATAAAAATGATTTTTTGAAACGTTATAACAACGTCTGGAAAAAGATAACGATTCTTCATCGTTGTTTTCTTTTAATCACCTTTATACAGAATGAAATTTTCTGAGACAATATTTGAAATGTAATAATATAACATAGTCCAAAGGGCGCAAACCCTATTTTTCTAAAGGAATTTACGTTCCCCGAAGAGAAAAATATTTTTCACACGTTTTCAATTACTTGATACCAAGATTACATTGATACTGTTTCATAAAGTAAGAAAATATAAATATATATATATACACTTGTTATGTAAGTGAATAACCTTTGTTAAAACAAATCCCCTTGGATTTAATAATTTTTCTCTTCTTTTTTTTTAACTGTCGTAACAATAACCAGCTGCATATCTTCCACTTTAAAGCTATAAAAAGTTGTTTTTTAAGCGCCTGGGTAATAGAGACCTCGTTACTTGATAGTACAGTATATAAACTTACTCTCGCGTAAATAATAAACAGAACATTTCTATAAAGACAAATTTGTCAAATCTTTGCAACAAAATTGTTTAAATAATCTTAATTCTGTTCCAAAAGGTCTTTTTGAAACTTCGAACCACCTCCGTTCAGTTTATAATATACAATGACTCACCCGTTAATGACTGCTTCAATTCCCTCGGCGACGTTGTTCTTGTTATAGTTCTTCATGTAAGCGTACATCTCCTTGAAGTACTTAGCGAGAGTACTTGAAGTATGAGTCCAGGGTACTGTACCAAACTTTATTGGCGGCTTATGCGAAGTAGGCCGTGCTAATCGATGATCGTCTACGCCTGTGAAATCGAAGAATTCTTCGCGCGTGATCATGAACGCTGCGAGGTTGGCTGTGTAGATGGCAAGGAAGACAACGGCAAACATCGCCCACACGTTTGTCATGAATCTGTGCGAGTGGATTTTAAACAGTTGTTCAGCGAAGCGAAGGATAAATATATTAGTACCCTGGTAGAAATTTGACTATTAAAAATGGGGCACAATCTCAGTAAATAGCCAAGAGAAATGACTAATTATTG
>JAWWEQ010050492.1:0-11508 GCA_035583055.1 Torymus tubicola
ATAGTAAGATATACAGGGTGTTAGAAAAGTATGGGAACGGCTGTATATTTCATCAGGAAAGGTATTATTCAAAAAGATCAAGGTCATTTCCGAAGTAATTTTCAACAAGGAATTCAATGATGACCTTCAATTTTACCTTGAACTTGATCTTCAAGATTATTTCTATTACCAGCATTCTTAATTCATATGATATCACGCCTAGGGACTTGGTTTTTTTATTTTAAAGATAGAAAACTGTCAATATTCGTTTGAATTTTTTGTTTTCATTAAAAATGGGCTTCAAATCACGATTTTTGAAATTTTTTTTTCCAAATTGTCCCACTGTATAGCGGTTCGGCACACTTGACCGGACCTCCATCACAAGAGTACGAGTATGCGCGTGAGAGAGATACTGCGTGACCGAGTGCTAGATACGACAGCGAGCGAGTGACCTGGAGGAGCGGGGCCAATAACAGCAAGCAGTCCGATCCAGCAACAAGAGACGAAAGAGAGAGAGAGACCTCGTGCAGCAGGATCAACCCAGTGCACATCATACGGTATTTGGCACGTAATAGAGTTTGAGAGAGAGTGAGTGTATCGCGACGGTCTACTTGCGTCGAGCCAGTGGTTGTGCCTTTCCTTCCCAGCGGGGAAGCAAAACGAGGAAGTTGAGAGCCCTCGTGGCACCGAGCTACGCCGCGGCCGCGCCAACAGTGGATTTTAGTGCGTGCGTTTACGAGCTTGCTATCCAAGCAGGCATAACGCGAACCACCTCGGAGTGAGTCTATCCGATATAATTAATAACGTGTGCGAATCCTCCCGCCTGGCACCTTACCTAAATGCGGAGGGAAGGATAGATTTTCGAGGATAGTGTACAAGCGGTATATCGGGACGCGCGAAAGGGATTTTCCAAATAGCGCAAATATACCGCGTCGGAAATAGCGACCCAACGAAGGGGCAACGTTACAAATGTGTGAATGAGTGTGCATAAGAGTGCATGTAATAATATAATATACCATAAACTGAGCCCGACTATTCAACCCATGCTCAAGCATATGCTGGATATCGAATATGCAATGCAATATCGCCGCATGGATTGTGCGATGATGAGAGCAACAATTTAGTTATTTCTGATTTTGCAAATGGCAGTGACAGTAATGTGGACCCATATAGGTGGTCTTTGTTGCTCTCCGCACCGTACACCCCGAACTGCGAAATGAAGATATAATTTCAGTTAAAGCGGTACCTAAGCGCGATACTCGCATTGTATTGAGTGCAAAAAAGAAAAAGAAAATGTGCGATAATGACAAATCTGCGAACAGCGAAAAAGTAGAAGTGAGTGTCAACGATTCTCGGGGTGATTCCGCACTGCTGGTTCGACTCGCTAACTCCGCTACAGTTGAATCAATTATGAAATCTAAAAGTAAGTTTACGCATTTCACGACGTCCGATATCGATCTCTCTCCTCTGGGTCAAAATAATATTAAATTGCTGGAAGATTTCCATATGTTTATTAATGAATATCTTAATAGCGACAAATATAAAATGTTCACTCAGCTAAAGAGTATTGCGGAAAATTTAGGTTTCAAGTACGTTTGGCATCGCCGTGGCCGTTTTATTGTTAAAAATGGAGAGGGAGAAAGAGCTTGATCATTTTCAACTGCGGAGGATCTTCTTTCGATCGCCAAATTGGGCAACATTGATGCCCGCAACGATTGACTAGCAGCCTCCAAAACTGGTGAGTCGAATGAGGGAAGGAAAGGCCTCAAGGTGGGTTTCCTCAATGCGACCTCCCCAAGAGTATATGGAAAGATCTGCGTGGTCTCGGACTTCTTCCAAGAACCAAGGGTGACTTAAACGCCTTTTCATTAGATGGTTTAAATAGACACTTTGATGGGGTGTTCATTTCTCCTCATGAAGACAGCATAAACCACATCAATATAATCAATGCCGCGGAAGAGAATGGATTTTCTTTTCAACGAGTGAGTCTGAATGATGTAATTCTGGCCATTTCCTACTTCTCTTCTCAGGCAATGGGGGTGGATAACATACCACATGGTGTCATGATCAAATGCATCACAGTGATAGGCAAATATCTCGTTTGGCTGTTCAACTCATCCCTAAAAAATAACATCTATCCATCCTTGTGGAAGGAAGCACTTGTAGTGCCATTAAAAAAGCATGCAATATCATCCGCTACGACAGACTTTTGTCTGATAGCTCTACTGTGCTTCCTCTCAAAGGTTCTTAAGAAACTCGTTCATGACCAAATGTTCGAGTACCTAACAATTAACAAACTGCTTGATCCACGCCAAATTACTACTAAATTAACTGACGATATACGAACCGGCATTGACAAAAAATTAATCATAGTGCTTCTGCAATTTGTCTTTTCAAAGGCTTTTGACACAATTTCAACATCACGATTTCTTGAAAAATTAAGACTTAAGGGGTTCTCCAGGGCGGTAATTATGTGGCTCAATTCCTATTTCATGAAAAGGAAACAACTAGTGAAAGCCAGAACTAGTGATCAATCGGATTGGATTGATACCAATTTAAGCGTGCCACATGGTTCAGTCCTGGGTCCCTTATTATTCACCTTATATATTTGACGACATCCAAGAGGCACTTAATCTTAATAATAGCCCTTCGATTAATTATATATTATACGCTGACAACCTAAAAATCTATATACAAATTAGTAAGGACAACCTAAATGAAGGAATATAGTTGCTTAGCAGAGAAGCAGAATCCCTGTGAGATTGGGCCGATCGTGCTCATCTCAAACTCAACGCTGAAAAAACGAAAGCAATAATTTTTGGTACTTCCAAAACCATTGACAAGGTAAAGAAGCTTGTTCGAAAGTCTTGATGTTGTTGTACTAGATTCTACATTAACTTGGGAGCCGAACTTTTATGCAGTAACTACAAAATTTAATATAATATTCTACAGTTTACTGTTCTTTAAGAAGTACACCACCGAGGCTCTATGCAAAAGACTCGCAGAAGCACTACTATTCCCCCATCTTGATTACTGTACAGTTGTACACCTTGACACGTCAATGCAACTAAGAGCACGACTGCAACGTTTTCAGAATGCATGTGCCAGATACGTCATGGGTGCTAGGAGTGATGAACACATCACGCCCTACAGGAAAAAACTCGGCTGGATAAAAACCAACACTCGCAAGGAATATTTCGCGCGTCTTATTTTGTATAAAATCATTCATATGCATGCGCTAGGGTACTTATTAGACAATTTCCAAAAACATCTAGCGGAAACCCTGTAGAGGCGAGGTGAAGGAATTGACCGTTCCGCATCCGCGCGCAACCAAATGTTAGCACTCCTTTTATGTATACAGAGCGCGTCTGTGGAACAGGCTTCCGTCATCGAGAAGAAATCTGCCTAGCTACAGCAGATTCCGAACAGGAATGCGGGAACATTTAATAACGCTAGACTAGTCCGCAACACGTATTAACGGAACAATAATTATTTATTATGTATTTATTTCCTCGTATTATTTATATACTTTGTTCTGTCCCATATATTAGTTTTAAAAGAGTCAGTGTTTTTATTGTATGTATGAGCGCGTGAATGAGTCTACATTATTTTCTGAATGATTTTAATTATGGACAAACAGATTTGCTTTTTACTTTTACAACAATGTGGACTTTATTGATGGTTTGTATTAATTAATGACAAAATGATTTTATTTGTATAACTTAGAGATAGCTTGCTCCGTATTAGCGACATTTGACTTATATAACTTGATATTATTGATAATTAACCATGCGACAATACAGAGACTGCTTCATGTATTTTATTTTTGTAAATTTACAAAATAAAAGCTATTTCTATTCTATTCTATTCGATACATATATCAAATATTAATTTATTTGTGTGAGAGGAAATTTGTGCGACTAACATAAAAGCATTTCCACCCCCCCCCCGTCCCGCGTTTCGTGTAAAGCGCGCGTAACCGGCTACGCTGTGCCGGGAGAGATTCGTGGAATCATGGCGCGGCGCAACTGCCTACGTGCGAACGTAAACAATCTCGGAATTGATCGGGCGAGCGCAGTGTTTACTAGGAAGGATTAGTGGATTCGTAAACTTTAGAAGGCGAATACATATAATTACATGAATATCAGTATATTCGTGAAACAGCAAATATGGTTCATCCGAAAAGCGAGATGGAACGGCATAAGGCGACGATGCGTGAACTTATACATTCGCGAGAAAAACGAAAGAGAAAGCGTGATATAGATAGATTATCGGTAGAAGTGAGCGCCGAATTAAAATTCAATAAATACTCGTGCGTAGGTTCTGATGCGACATTGTGTGAGCGACTATGAAAGCAGTTTTGAGGGCCTCAGAGAGACAGCAGCGCACGAATACATCAACACCGGTGAGCGAGCCGGAACATCCGCTAGTACAAGTGGTGCCAAGCAAAAACGTGCAAATTCATGCGCCAATTTTCACCACGTCGACGACTTCCTCGACTGTGACGACGGCAGCGGATAATGCGATGAGGACGGCAACGATGATAACACCATCGTGCGGCATGAGGTCGTCAGTGGGAGTGACGCGCACACTTTTCGCTATGCAGCATGTTCTAAGTATAGCGCTGTCGCCGGAAATTCGGGCAATTATTAACGCACAGGGTCGTTGGAAGTGTTATTTGGAACGTTATGTGCGTGGTATAGGTGCCTGCGCGCCAGCGCTGGTATACGCCCACGCAAGACTATGATGAGATTCGCGAAGCAAGCGGCCCAGCAAGCAAGGAAATAGAAACTGATGACCGAGTTTATGAGGACTTAGAGTTACAAAGTTATCAGTGGCAGACAGATGAGAGAGTAGTGGCGCGCGAGAATGAGGAGAGCGAGTCAGAGTGGCAATTGGTGCGCAAGAGTAGGCGTAGAGAGAAAAGAGATAGCGCGCAGGGATAGTGAAAGAGTCTTCGTCAAGTTCAAGTGATGATTCAGTGCGAGTGCGTAGGCGTAAGCGAGACTCGCGTCGTGGCGAAGCAAGCAGACAGAAGCTGCGCGGGAGAGATAGAATGAAAGTGTCATCATCGGAGAACGAAACAGAGCGTAGGGAGAGAAGGTCGTGCAGATCTCGCGACGACGAAGATAGGATTCGCGCAGGCAAAACGTTGCGGAGATGGAATTAATTAAATGATTACAAGATCATGCAATCACGTCAGCGATGTTGGAATGTTAGGTGCGTTACCTTGCGACTTTACGGGCGTAACGGCGACTTGGTTTAAGTTAGAAAAGATGCGTTTAGACTCGTGGAAGGCGTTCGTGAAGGCATTGAAGCGTAGGTTTATCGGAGAATACGACAGGCAGGATCTTCTGGATGATTTGCGTAGGCGGACGCAAGGTAAATGGGAAACGGTTGAGAGATACATAGAGAATTTCCGTTTAATCATATTGCATTTCAAGCGACCATCTAGCGAAGAGAGTCAGGTCGATCGTGTGTTCAGAAATCTATTGCCGGAGTATCGCCGCGCGATGATGGTCGACGTAGTTGAGACGTTTGACGATATTGTCAAGCATGGTAGGCAGTTTGAGCGACGAAAAGAGATTGATGGTCGTTATGCACCCCCGCCGCCTGCAGAGAAGATGCATATACAAAGCGCTGCGTTCACGGGTCCGCCGACCATGACGAAGGCACGCGTAGCTGCCACAGGAAAGGAGAGCGCGCTTGTTGAATCGCAAAAGTCGAAGCGTAAGAGTAAAAGGAAGGAGGAGCAGAGAGATGTGAGCGAAGCTAGTGTTAGCGCTGCAGAGATGATGGGAGTGCAGCAAGGGTTCCCGAAAGTGAACGCGGCCCGCACCGAGCAGAGTGTGACGTATGCAGCTGTGACCCGGGTGGCGAACGAGGCGGATATCCCGCATACGCGCCGAGAAACACGCCGCCCACTCGTCAACCTGGGAGAGTGGTGCCTCAAGAGAATAGACAAGCGTACGAACCGAGGGCGCAAAATAATCAAATTAATCGAGGTGGGCAACAGTTTAGGTCGGAGAGTCGCAGTGAGCCGGATTCGTCAAAGCAATAAGCAATAATATTTATATGCCAGGGAGTTGAACATCGCGCCACCAAATGCCCATACGTGATATATTATTGTTGTTGCGAGGATGCTGATTCGTTAGCAAAGAAAGAGTCGAAGTTATTGAGAGAATTGCGCACTCTTGAGGAGTCGATGATAGCGAACGCGAGTCAGATTGAGAGCGCGCCGAAGACGCAGAGTGACGCGAGCGAAGCAGAGCGAGCGGTGCCGTATTTAAATGACGACAAATGTGATCCAGCGGTCGATGAGCAGCTTAAACTCGCCGCGAAGGAGATGATGCAGCGAATTGCAGTATAGTAGCGCGAATATGCGGTTAGATAATCGTTACTATCCAACAGTCGTATTAGGCGGTCAAGATTACAAAGCATTGTTCGATCCGGGAGCTACATTATCTCTAGCAGGACCGCGGGTAATCGAAATAGTTAAAAGTAGATTGAAAGAGTATAATTCGGTGATTAAATCGGTGAATGGAAAGGTAACACCAGTAGTAAGCGTAGTCGATTTGATGCCAGAAGTGGATGGGGAACCGAAGATGATTAATATAAAAGCCGTTTCCGAACTAGACCACGACTTAATTGTCGGTATAGATTTTTGCAAAATATTTAACATTGACACGCGTTTGGCGAGGGACGCGTGGCGATCAAATGACGGTGAGTGGAAGCCTTTCGCAGAGAGAGAACCGAGCGGAGGGCAGCCGATATTTACCAAGTGCGCGGGCATTAGCGAAGTTGCGACTAGCGAGCGAGAGCTAGTATAGCAACTTGTAGCCAGGTTACTGCTTCCCGAAAGGGACGTATCCGGCGTGATAGATTTAGTCGAGCATCACATAGATATGCAAGGTGCTGCACCGGTGAAACAGAAGCCTCGAAGGATGTCACCGAAATTGTCTGAGTTTGCTAGAGGGTAAGTAGAAACATTATTTAAGACAGGAAGTATAGAGCCATCTGCGAAGCGCACCGGTGATGTCGTGGCGAGATTTTTAACCAAGCCATGATAAAAGAGGCGTATTTGATTCCAAACATGGATGTGATTTTGGATCGATTACGTGATGCGAGATATATATCGAAGGTAGATTACGTCAAGCGTACTATCAAGTACCGCTAGAGCGCTCGAGTAGGAAATATACTGCATTTGCGTTACCAGGATCCAGGTTATGGTAGTTCACGAGAATGCGGCTTAACGAACGCGCAGGCAACGTTTCAGCGACTAGTTGACGTGCTTTTTGGACCAGCGTGTGAGCCTTATGTGTTTTGCTATTTAAATGATATAATAGTAGTAACGGAGAGGTTCGATGAACATTCAAAATGGCTAGAGTTAGTATTGCGTAAAATTACGGATGTGGGTTTAGTGGTGCAGCGAAAGAAGTGCGATTTCTTTTGCACTAAGGTAACTCATCTAGGCTATTTGTTAGATCTTGAGGGATTAAAGCCGAATCCAGAGAGAATAGCGCCAGTGTTGAATTATCCGACGCCGCGTAATGTCAGCAACGTTAGACAATTTTTAGGTACGGCAGTATGGTATGGGCATTTTATTAAAGGCTATGCGGAGATGAAATTACCGATTAATAAACTTACATTTATAGGGCAGACATGGGAGTGGGTAGAAGAGCAGGAGACGGCATTTAGAAATGTAAAGGGTGCTTTGACGCGCGCTCCTGTCTTAGCGTGGAGAGATTTTACGAAACCGTTTATAACATAATGCGATGCCAGTAATTCTGCGATAGGTGCGCTTGGCGCACAGATTTTCGACGACGGTGACCATCCGATTATCTACGCGACCCGTACATTGACGTCAGCGGAGCGAAATTATTCAATGGCAGAGAAAGAGTACCTTGCGCTGTTGTGGGCAATTAACAAGTCAGTAACAATGCGAGCAGTGTCAAAAATATAAAGTGATACAAACAAGAGCACAGGGCTTGATGGGTAGCCGAATCGTGGTAAGGCCGTGGGTAGTGGTAGCCGCGGATTTGATGGAGTTGCCGCCGAGGAAGAGCCAGTTTAAATACCTGCTTGTGTTCCGGGATTTATTTACACGGTGGGTAGAAGTAAAGCCTTTTAGAAAGGCCGATGGTAAATCAGTGGCGCGAGCGTTAGAGGAATTGATTTTATTTCGTAAACGCCGGAGTGTTTTCTAACAGATAATGGGCGCGAGCTTGATAATCATCACTTACGAAAAACGTTAAAGTGCTACGAAATAAAACACGTTACGACGCCGCCTTATCACCCTCAAGTGAATGCGGTAGAGAGGAGTAACAGGACCTTAAAACAATGATAGCAACGTTTGTGGGGCAGATCATCGTAATTGGGATGTCCAGATTCACGAGTTGTGTCTCGCGATTACTACAGCAATTCAAACGACAAGGAAAGTGTCTTAAACGTTGCCTTCTTAAACTACGGCTGACATCCACGTCCTGTAAAGAGTTTGCGTAGAGAGTTAAAAGTAGCGCGTCCGAATTTAAACGTGCCGCAGGCGGTATGGGTTGATAGGATCAAGCGATTAGACGCGAGAGACTTAGTAACAGGGCACATCGATCAGGCGCAAGAGAAACAAACACGAGAATATAATAAAAATAAGCGAGACGTGCACTTTAGCGAAGGGAACTTAGTGATACGACGAACTCATCCGTTGTCTAGCGGTATTTGTTAATACAAAAAATTCTCTGCGAAGTTAGCACCGAAATTTGAGGGACCGCTAAAAGTCGTAAAAATCAAGTCGCCGACCGTTTATATTTTAGAAAGCGTTAGTGGTGACACGCGGAGAATAGCAAAAACGCAAGTATCCGAACTTAAACGCTTTATTCCTCCTAGGGCCGTGAAAAATGTAGTTTAAACAAATTCTAATTCACATGCGTTTTTGTAGGAAATTATGGAAGGCGAACAACGTCGAGCGTCGGAAGGTTCGAGTGAGAGGCCACCTTCCCCTAGCGAAATTGAGGGGCCCCCGGCCATTCAGGAGGACGCAATAGTGGAGCCAAGGCTAGAGAAAAAGCCATCATCATCGCGCAGCTGGTATGAGATGTGGGAGGAGGAAAGAGAGGCTGAGCAGACCGCCTTCCATATAATTAACCAGCTGTTCTCGAGAGCGACCGATAGTGTCGATGCCGACGAGGAAGAACGCGGTGCGCTACTGCTGACCAGCAGTTTATCCGCGAAACTTCGCGCATTAGAGGCGCATTCAGGAGGCCTTCGATGCAAGGAATAGAGAAGCACTGCGTCAGGAAGAGGAGAGGCGAGCGGCCATGCATCGCGAACAATTGCGAGCCGAGCAGGAGTGGAGAGGGCACATGAGGCAGGAGGGTAGCGTGAACTACCGATACTAATCGGTGTCGGTAGATTAACTACACCTTCATCAGGCCCCCGCACTCCGCCAGGAGCAGCAACCGGCTCTCCAACAGCAGGCAGGGCCGAGCCGTCGCCAGGACGCGCACACCCAGGATGTGGTGGTGCAGGAATCTCTGCGTGGAGATAGACGTTAGTTCGCGTTAGTTTTAAGAGCCTGTAGTGGTATGGATAGAATGAGTAAGGCCGCCTCCGTAAGGTGTGTGTCGCCAGACGAATCGTGGTATGAATGAATGAGAGATAGAAAGCGTTAGCTTTAAGAGTCAGTAGTACTGCCATCAGGCGGGAAACCTCCTGAAAGTTTGAGATCGGCCCTCGTTCATGAGACGAACATGTGGCCTAGCGAGGGGGAGGGCCCCGTTCTGAGCGTCGAACTTATTTTATATATTGTATATAATAAACCTTATTTGTAATTTAAAAATGCGCGCGCGACAATTGCGCGAGATGACGATTGCGGCGCTGCACGCCGGCGTACAGTGGGTACTATAGGGTTTGTAACCTAGAATAAGCAAAAATTATCAAAAAATGTATGTCTAATTTTTTCAGGCGAGGATAATGGCTGGAAGTTGAACACACACACACGCACGCACGCACACGCACACACACACACATCTCTGGTGCCAAGGAAAAAGGGAATGAATCCACTTTTTATGAAAATTGAGAGAACAATTTTTCTCTTTTTTGAGGTTCAAAACACGATTTTTTAAGTTTCTGTTGGTAAAAAATTCATTATTCTGTATTTCCAACGTAATTGAAAAAGGACAAATGTAGCAGTTGTATTTAAGCTTTATCATTTAAATTGCCATATCTCTAAAATTTTTCCAAGTGAATTGTTCCCTTCTTCCTTAAAACCAGAGATACATGTGTGTGCGTGCGTGCGTGCGTGCGTGCGTGCGTGCGTGTGTGTGTGTGTGTGTGTGTGTGTGTGTGGGGTTTTTTTTTGTCGGCGGAGGAGGGGAAATCTTCGAAAGACGTTGTGCCGGATTCTCCTCAGCATTGAATAGCCGAGGAACCTACCGACTAAAACCCCGCCTCCTCTTTCGCATGCGATCATTTTCCCCCGCGGAACTACCGTTAGGTATTACTTCACGGGGGAGGCGTTAGCTGGTTAGCTCTTCCTTCTTGATGTCCTTCCCTACATCCTTCAATCGCTGTTAATTGTATGGAGGTTCGGCATAGGTTGCTTTCTTCTTTTCTACTGCTATCGTCTTTTTCTTACCGCATCAAATCTTGTGCTTCTTATAGCATCGCTCGGCCGTCTTCTTCTTTCGGCATCGTCCGGTCATCCTCACAGAACCTACGTTCCTCCGTATCGGATGAGAGAGATTGAGCTCAACCTAAACACCTACGTTCCTCTACATCAGTATAGGGAGCTTGCTGTTCCATAGCCTGGCGCCCCGCACTTCTTGCGCGCTACTCGTTCCTCTTCTTGTCTTCTTTTCGCAGCTCTTCAATGACTTCCTTGGCGAAGTCTGTTGTGGCATGTCATGTCGCTTTTGATGCAAGCATCTGTCGAACCAGGTTCTCTGGCGTGATCGCCGTCACAAGTGATCTTTCGAGCTTTCGTCTTTGTATGTTAAATCTGAGACATGAGAAAAACACATGCCTTGCATCCTCCTCTAGTCCGTAACATGTTGGGCATTCTGGGGAGTTCTCGTGCTTATACTTGTACAAGTATTCTCGAAAACATCCATGTCCAGTCAGCACCTGTGTCAGGTAGTAGCTTGGATCTTCATGTTTCCGACTTAGCCATTCCGCTATCCGCGGGACGAGCTCGTGGGTCCATCTACCCTTTTCGAAGCTGTCCCACTGTGCCTGCCAGCGTTGAAGACTTTTCTGTCTTTCTCTTTTCCTACAGTCTGCATCTGACTGCCTTTGGCTTCTGTGCTGATATATCCCCCTCTGCTCCTCAGCCAGGATCTCGATTGGTAGTAGCCCTGAGATTACGTGTGCAGCGTCTCTCGAGACGGTCCTAAACGCACTGGAAACTCTCAGCGCCATTTACCGACCTACTGGATATATCCTTCTTTGGCACTCCTTTAGCTGTAACGCACTTGCCCAAATGGCAATACCATAGGTCAGTATTGATGTAACCACTGACGCTAGGAGAGCTCGTCT
>JAWWEQ010050493.1:0-11507 GCA_035583055.1 Torymus tubicola
CACTCCCGGTGTGTGTGTGTATATATATATATATATATATACACACACACACCGGGAGTGTATATATATATAGTATCTATATATATATATATATCTATATATAATATATCTATAGTATATATATATATATATATATATATATATATACACACACACACTCATTACGCATCTCAAACTACGTATACGCGTACGCACGTCAGATAAGTACAAGGTGATTTACTCCGCTTGCTCAACGGTATATACGTAGCGGCGGCTGTTCTCTCGTGCGTCGCGCGATTTCGCGCAGTTATATGTGTTTTTTTTTTTTTACAACGTCGAACGCGAAGCGCCAGTGCGCGAGATTAATGGCCGATACACGCGAGATGCGCCGCATTCGTTTTACCGTGGAAATTCCGGGTGAAGTAATTAAATTAGATAGACGATGGGTTTGACGAATGTTTTTGTAATTGAAAAAAAAAAAGAAATTGAGATTCGTATTACGTCGTTCACGGTATTTTCCGATTGCTTTTTATTTGAGTTTTAAATTTTATTAAACGTTGTTTGTTGAAAATGGGAAGAGTCGTTGCATGATTAATGCAGTGAAGTATAGAACCTTCAATTTGAAATTCTATGCCTACACAAAACTGAAGTTTTTGCTTTACGTAACGATGATAACATTTTATATACAATGCACATGTCTAGAATCTCAAATACCACGTTACAAATTGTCTCTTTTGACAAAAATTTAAATTTTAGATATATAACAACGCATGTTTGTAACCGTACCTACGGACAAGTTGCGTAACCGACGCATTTAAAAAGGAAATATCCTGAATTCTATTACCCATTTGTCCTCAACATCACGTATAATTCAGTTCAACCTTTTTGCACAAAACAAAATCCGTCTCGCATTACATTATACACGAAACTTCAACACGCATCTACCTAAAAACATCCGCGATCTACATATACCCTGAACTACTTAATCACTTTATCCACATTATATATATATATACACACACACAAGCGTCTACTCACACCCTTGTCCCACTCACTATACACACTCGCCTACATCCACATATCACCTTTTTTACGCAAAACTAACAAAAAAAAAAACACCACCACCACCGCGTTATCCGCATATATTACACATATAGTAGACAGGCGCCACAGGCTACCACTATATACCGTCACTGTGTCTGCGGTTTATCGCTCCATATGCATCGTACGCACGCACGCGCGTGCGTGTGCAGCCAGTTTCGCGGATAGTTGATTTCTGCAGCAGCCGGCTACGACGACGACGACGTTGAGTAACTGAGACGAAGCCGCTCGCGCACACGCGCGTATACGTATATACGCACACATAAGGGTAACCGAATCCCCACGGCTTACTTGCGTGAACACACGAGGGTAACGCGAGTAGAGAGGCCTCGTGGCGGTGGCGGCAGCGACTATGTGTCTTGTGTATATTACATATATATATATATATATATATATATAGAGGTAGCGAATGTGCACGTGTGTAGGAGAGGAAGAGTGGGTGAGAGATACGTAAGTAAGTTTCGAGGTGGCGTGAACGAGAGGAAGGACAAGAGGGTTTCTTGAGAGGCTTTGGATGTTGAGGTTTTTCGGGGGCGCGTGTAAGATGCGGTGAAGCTAATTAAGGGTTGCGTTGTACGTATACGGTGCGAAGTTAACGCGGGTTTGGAAAATTGTATGGTGCGGTACGCGAGATTTTAGAGGTTGTTTTTTAGTATAATATGGGGATACGGGTTAATTTTAAGCGTATTATTACGATAGAAGAAATATTTTTAAAGTAATTAAAATTTGTTTTAGATATTTCTATTGCCGAGACAAGTTTTAATAATGTATTTAAATAGCTGAAATATGCTTGAGACAGCTGTGAATTACGTAATTATATTTTTAGCGCGAACTTGTAACTCAAAAATAAATATTGTTATATACAAATAAACTGCTTCGAAGTGGACTATTAAACTTAAACGCGCGATCAGTCATTCCGGAATTCTGAAAGCCATTCTGTTAAAATTAGTGCCGGCAATTTCATGAATTTCGATAAAATGCTCGCAATCTATATTCAATGGTCGACCTAAATTTGAACCTGTTGCTTCTTCGATACATTAAAAATGCACACAGCCTTTCTAATACTGAATATTCTATCGGTTATTAATATTTTTCGCATATAATATAAACAAACGAGTTTCTTCATAATTGAGCTATTGTAAAATTTAATAATTCTAAGAAAATCATTGCTGATATAGCTTTCGCATGTATATACACTGTACTATATGAAAAAATAAAATACACAATATATAGTGTTTAAAATCTAGATAAAACCTGCCAAAGTATATACACAGCATTCGAGCGCTACGAAAGTGACAATTTCATTGTTCTCAATCTCACTAATTTTCATTTCAATCTCAGCCTCCAATCCGCACAAAGCATATACACATGAGAGACACAGAGATATATATATATCCACGATAAACCATTTATTTCCCCACTGTGACACGTTTTCCCGCCGCTAGCAGTACCACACCGTCGTCATCACACTGCCACTACTATTTTTCACGCACCATCACACGCGCGTGTGTGCAGTGAGCGCACCGATCGTTTTCCACGATTTGTTTGGACAACCGCGTCGCGTATACGCGCACTCGTTCAATTCTGTTCTGATCGCTCGCGCCGACTGATTCGGAAAAGCCTCTTGCTACCTCTCTCTCATACTCGCACGTCGTATACGGTCTCGTTCTCGCCTAAATATAAAGCTCGCACATACACACATGTGGTATAGTGTGCGGGTCCAGAGAGGTGAGCGATTGACTTTCTTCTGTATCGCCCTGATACGATGGCATCATCGTATATTCACACACATACATACATGCACATGTGTATACATGTATAGATATAGTAAGACTGACGTCATACCGGCCGAGTTTTATGTTTCGCTGGACTTTGGGATAGACGAATTTTCAAAGACCGAGAGAAAGAGAGGGACGGACGTCCTCGATAATCTGCGCGTTTTATTTATATACAGAGAGAGAGAGAGAGAGTAAGAGGTGGTATAGTGCTTTGCGGGGTGTCTAATGAATTATTGGGCGCGATGGATTCTTTTGCGAGGAGGTGGACACATCACGGTCGGATGTGTGTGTGTGTCGGTATATAGGTGTGCGATTTTCACAGATTTATGGAGCCTAGAGGTTTATTTAGAGGCCGAGAGTGTGTGGCGCTACGTTAAAGTGGAGTAGAATGTTGAGTTGAGAAAATTTGTCTTACTATAAAGATAGGTAAATGAAATTTTATTCTGCGATGTAAAATTTTTCAATACAATAATTACGGGAAAATTACTTTTATTTTGTTAAATCGATAGCACACTAAGTAGTACGTAATAAAAAATATAACACATCAATATCGTACCGTTTATTTTCTAATTCTACAAAGGAACCTCACTACTTTAGCAAAAAATATATACCGACTATAACGTTCATGCGGAAGATACCACGGGTGGTCCATACACATTTGCACGCACTACTCAACGATATATATATATGCATTTCCACGCGCGCTTCCGCGTATATATAATACGGCACGAGGATACTACGCCGTGAGAGTACGACTAATCGCATAACGCGCCGCTTCGCAGGTGTACGGCCGGCAGGCGCGTACATTTTCCGGAGAGAGAGAGAGATTCACGCGCGCTTAGGAATTTCGTGGAGGCTCGTTGAATATAGGCCATGGTGTACGTACACATGCGAGTGATAAATCGTGATTATAGCCGTTTGTGTGTATGTGTACGTGTGTATATAGATATATATACGTATACGCGTGCAAGTTTGATTTATGTTTGGCGATTTTTGCGTTATTATGGATCTGTAAGAGAGAAGAGCGCAACTGCAATCGTTATGGGTATTTTTGCGGGTTAAAACGTTGCGGAGTGTTATAACAGTATATACGGTAAAAACGCATATGTACCCATTAAAAGCTCGCACTAACTCGCAATATCTCTCACTGTACCAAAACATTATATACTGCACACATACACAAACAAGGGTCAGGAAACAACGGACTCATCGAGGCGCGCTCGGATACCGAGACAACCGGACCGTGAACCGAGTCGCCCGGTAAAGAGAGAGAAAGAGAGAGAGAGAGAGAGAACCAGGCCGCGATGATAAGCGGCACCGCCACCTTGTCCGATCGCCGATTACTGGAGCGAAAACTTGACCTCATCCCGTGGTACAACGTACGCGCGTATATATGTACTTTATGTGCAGTGTGTGTATGTATGGCTACATAAACGCGTGCAGTGGGGCAGTAGCGGATCAACGGCACTTCCTGGCGGCGTATTACACGCGCGTGTACACGGCCTTCGCTTGTGGATAGAGGAGAACGGATGATTATTAATGTGTTGTTTTTTGTTAAGTATATGTATATATACGGCCTGGGTGTGGCGCGTGAAGTAAGAGAATTATGGTTTCTGCTGTGGTTGTCGTGGTTGTGATGGAAAGTGTATAGTGATGAGGGTGTTATAAATATGTTGGGAATGGTAAAGGAAATCGATTGTTGTATTGTAACAGATGAAGTTGTATAATTTCAAGGCTTTTGGGTTGCGTTATTAATTTAGAATTATGAAAAATTATTAAATACTGTACGAATCTTTATCATGGGTATCGTCATGAAATGTAATTTAATCATTTGTACAGCGATCCAAAAGACGCATATTTCGATGTTATATACAAAAAACTTCAACGTCACTTTTGAATAATTAATTCATAACAAATTCGATTACAGAGTAGTTTGAATAGACGCCGGTAACTCTAAGAACTACAACTGTAATCAATGATTGTAATAGACACGTACGTATAAATGTGTATAGGTGTTGAAACTTATATGAATCTATTACAACTGTCTAAATTGCTTCCGGAAACTGCTAATAAAGTTGTGTCATTACCGCCGTTCGGGCGCGTATATTAATTCATCAAAACTTAATCTGACTAAACCCAAGACCAAACTTTCCCCCTGCTGAAAAACAACGAATAAATTTCTCCGATTAAACGCGCGATATGAGGAAGACGTTATTATAGCAAAAATAATTATCATTCATATATATAATATTTGCGAAATTCGATATTGCAAAAGACCCTGTGTAATCTTTTCTTCAAATCGTTGCGAATTTTCACGCAATAGTTGCGGGATTGACTCGTATACATATATGCCAAAGCAATTCAACCAGCGTGCAAAGAGAAGGATAGAGGGAAAGAGAGAGAGAGAGAAACAGAGCGAATATGTGCCATGTATCCGAGTGCGCCATTATCACACGCTAGAGTGAGCATATGAGCCGAACGATAGGCTCGATGTGGCCGGAAACCTTCGGTACGATTCTCGTTTCATTTTTGTTTTTTTATTACGCATAAGCGCAATATATATATACCAGTTAATATGACAATCGTATTTTCAGAACAATTATACAGACGTTGCGAGGTATTAATTGACATTTTACTAATTGTTCTTCGAATATAAAATATCTCTTGTAGAGTCGTTCGATTCGCAAGCTTAAACATTATAAAATTCAATTACAATGTAATACAAGAAATAATAATTGTAATGATATATTACAATAATTACTTTGAACAAATAATCGTTTTTTAAATATTGCAATAATAATAAAGTTTCCAAACAGTGAACGAAAAACATCGCCTGTTCTCACATGAACTCATACCAGAAATATATTGCATCGTCATATAACGACAATTAAACAATGACTTAACCAAATCCTCTATCTACAACTATATTACACACCCAATCATCATTATCGTTATTCGCTCGTGTATACCCTCCGGTATATATCCGCACTCTCGCAACCTCACTGTCGATACCCCCGAAAGATAAGCGCACACGACGACGACGCGTTGGACAATTCGAATCACGACTTGCGCGTGATCGATATTTTTGAGTTCGCGACCAGTATATATATATATACACACACACATACATACACCTATATATATATATATATATATATACACATACACAGAACGCACGTCAGTGAACTTGCGACCCAGATTTTCCTCGGCCGACTTCCTCCTTGCCCCCCTCGGGGCGGCTTTTCGAGGATCCGCAAGATGCTCTACCACCGCCGTCGTCGTTCCGGTATCTATATATATATACACGTATATATAGGTACTTTGCGAGTTCTCGATGAATAATATATACCGTGCCGTAGTAGAGTTGTAGTCTCTGCGCCGGGGTTTCGTGAAATTGTTATTAGGGGGAGAAGAGTTGTGGATTTTCTTTTTTCGTTTAGGTGCGGAAAATGAATTGTATATGGGGGGAAAGGTTGATATAAAGTGTTTGAGAATGATTGTGAAGCTGATATATTACAAGTTATTAGAAAAGGTTAATATTGGAGATTTTCATGGTTGGATGATGATGGAAGTGAAAAATCGATTTGTCGCAAATATGCGTGAAATCACGGTACTGGCGTATCGACATGACGGCAAAATGTAATCAATTTGCTCGGGAATTTGATAATCGAAGTTACGGAAGTAAATTAATTAACGAATTTATGAAATCTGTTAACTCGTCAGTACAATTAAAACGTCGATATAAAAAAAAAGAAAGAAACAAGCTTTATTAGCGCATATGCCGCTGTATTTATTTGCAATTAATCAAATTGGCAGCATTACAGCGAACGAAGTCTCGTGGACTTTTTAACACTGTAATTCAATTAAAATCACACAAATTCGATCAGTTCGACTGGCGCAGTGTGCTCATTAAATTTTTGCAGCAATTGGAAAACGTTGTAATTTATTCCATTGATTTTCGTAATCAAATAATCGATGCGTACTCACACAGTTCAACCTTTTTTATTAACAATGTACAATTAATAATAA
Organism: Torymus tubicola; assembly: GCA_035583055.1. NCBI lineage: Eukaryota > Metazoa > Arthropoda > Insecta > Hymenoptera > Torymidae > Torymus > Torymus tubicola. The sequence continues at coordinate 6,888 of JAWWEQ010050493.1, forward strand.
AAAGAAAATACTATGAGATCTATAAATTTCAGTAGAACTTCCAGTCCATCGGAGATGCATCCATGACCCTTTGTTAACTCCAAACAATCGACATCCGCGCGATACGAGTGACGTAATGCTCTATACTATACATTATAAGAGCGTTGTTTCGTACTCGTCATATATATATATTTAAAAGTACTATGCAGACTTACACATACATCTGACGAATTGTTTTCGCTTTTTAAGAACGACAAAAAAAGACAAGCGTTAGCTAGCGAATTGTCACGGTCGAGATGTGCGCGCGCGCGAAAGATCGTAATTTTTCCTTTTTTTCCTTCTCTTTCTTCTAGTCTTTATCTCGGGAGGAGAGAAATGCTTTTAAAAAATGTATAAATGGAAGAGTAGTGCACGCGGGCTTAAGTACGCCATTTGTATGTATTGGAGTAAGGAATTGTTGAACAAATTCCACTAGAGAAACTACGATGCAATTCTTGAATCATTTAGGCATATATATATATGTGCCGAAGTATTTGTTACGTTATTTTAGATCGATTTATTTATGTACGATTAAAAAAATAAAAATCATAATTATGGAGAATTGCGTTCTACCTAACATAGTATCCGGCTCACTTAAATTTTAGTTTCGTTACTTTTTCTCCAGTATCTTTATAGGAATTTAGTTTTATTATAGAGAACGATAATTAGCAAATATAAATTATTATAATTTTTTCATAAAAATAAACTTTATAGCATGAAACTAATAAAAGTAAAACGTGTATCTACCTCTAAAGTGCATTAACGAATTAAGTGCAGATATACTTGAACCTTTCAACGTCAAATTATATTTCGTTTAAAGCCAATATTTGCCTCTGCAATCGATTTATATACCCAATCAAGCGAAAGATCACGTAGACTTTCACTCATCGCGTCTACACGCTTAATAGTACAAAGCTATATATATATTAAAGCTCACTCTTCGCTTATACATACCACCGTTTAGCGAGCGCGAACGGCTATTAATTATTGTGCAACGTCAAAATATATATAATAGGTATATAATAATATCGAAAACCAATGTTCGATAGGATGAAACGGGCTGTTGTCGCGCGCTACAACTGCTGCTGCTGCTGTTATTTTTTCTTTCCACGCGAAAAACCGCAAAAAATGTGAAAGTAACTCTGCGCCGTCTGCACACCCTGCATCTAGGAAATGCCGCGGTTTACGGGCTTGCGTTTTCGAGAAAAGAGAGATTTTATTAAACCATTAAGAGAAAAAACGTTATACTGCTACTGCTGCTGCTGCTGCTACTGCTGTTGGCAGGTATATAAACTGCTCTTTTGAATTTAATGAATATCTTCCGAATGTGCAATGGCAAAAAGTCAGCAACCAAGAGGGGGCGGTTATGTCCGCGAGGTAAATTCCTAAGTTTCTTTTTGACGTTGTATATAATGTAGCCTATAATATATAGATATAGATATACGGGTATCCGACAGCGTAAATACATAGTCGTTGGTAGGTTTTTGCGAGAACAAAATAAGGTATTAAACCAAATACGGCATACAAATTAAGAGAGTATTAGGGGGAAGCGAGCCGCGAAATCGGATTTTCGGGGGAATATGAGTGCGTTAAGGCGAGACTATTAATAGATGACGTATACGCATGGGTTTTTAAAATTTAACGAGGTTCCTAGCACATAGCTGACCGAAAATAATTATAAATAATTCGTAACTGCGAATTTAACGTCCACAAAACTCGCGGATTTTCGTATATAATAAAGTCGAGAGAAAACATATACGGTGTACGTTTTATAATTTAATAACTACTCGAAAGCTCGAGCGATTATGCGCGCACGACAAATTAAAGCAACCGGACAAAACCTACCCTGTACCAAGCGACAGATCTCTCGTCTCATCTGTCATTCCATTCATACGTGAACCATAGCCTAAACCTTTTCATTAAAAAGGAAAAAAAAAACCGTCGCGTCCGAGAACCTTGGCAACCAAATTTCGCGCTACCCTCGCAATACAAACACGCCAACTCATCTCCCAATGTACACACACGTGCTAGCACCGCATCTCGTTCTTTCTCCTCCACCCTGATAATACAAAAAAGAAAGAAAGAAAAGAAAAACACACGAGAGGCGGCCCATGACGTTATTGTTATGCGAATTCTATATGAGTGGCGGCGGCCCGTTACGCCTATATGCTTCGCTGAGCCGCGCGACGACGTCGTAATATAGCGGCGGCGGCAGTGCGGTTAGGTGCTTTTTTTTTTACTACTATTACTATACTATGGCGCCTATCTATCTCGTTCCGAAATGTACGCGGCGAGCTTGAGAGGTTTGATGGGCTTTTAGCGTGATATTGCATAAGCGAGGTACGATGTGAGAAGCGATTTTTTTTTTTTTTTTTGGGTGTGTATAATGATTGCGATGTAAATCGGATTGAGTGAAACTATGTTTAGAATTTTGTAGATATAGATGTTTGATACAGTTCTGAAAGTCTCATGCAAATCGTATACATATATACATTTCGAAGAAAGTTTGTTCGATGTTAAAAGCGAGAAAAGAAATGTGTGTGTATATACGTATATATTCGTCGAGTTCGCGCTTTTGAAATGCGCATTATTTAACAAGTTTGCGAACTTTTCGACGTCTGGGATTTGCACTCACGACTTTTTGTATTCGCTAAAATTTCCATGATTATGAAAACTATACTGTGTGAAGTATTAATTTTTGTCTGTCTTTCGAAATAATGTCGTGTTGGAGTCGCTGTAGATTATCGTTCAAGAAGACTATAAAATTTTGCTGGAAAGTGTTTACAAGAATATTTTATTACGATGTAATCTATATAAAGTTTAAAGTATAAAATTACAAGAACGGAGAGATGATGAAAAAAATTCCTTTAATTTGCAACTAGTAGTAAAAGTTTTATCGACCGTTTTATACCATATATATACATTTGATATTTATGGAATATTTAGCTTGTAAACGCGAAATGTAAAAATGAAAAGCGAAGCTTTCTAAACAGAAGTGTATGCTATTTACTTGCTAATAAATAAAAACAAAATTCTCTCAAGCGTGACAAATATCTTCTTTCGACAGGTATATGCTCGCGTTACCTCTATTTATACGTGTATGTTTAAAGTTTATAACAAATGAAAAACAAAGTGTCACGAATACCTGATACGTCGGAAAAACGCGTATAACACTGACAACAAAGGAGAATTCGATTTATAATCGAAATACATAAGTATTTCTATCTTGGATGAATTTTTACTTTTCGACATCTGCAAGTTAATCATTATTTATTTATATTTCTCTCGCATCGCAGCCACGTAAAACACACGCGGTTCCGATCGATGCCTGAGTAAGATACGAAATTTTTAAATGAACATCGACGCGTCGCAAGCTAAAAATAAAGCCGTTATATCGGCATCTCGGGAGAGAGAGAGAGAGAGAGAAAGCATTGTATTTGCTTTTAGATGTCAAAAAATTGAGTTTTTATATACATAGACGCGCCAACGACATTTATTTTAATATCTGCTGCCAACAATAAAAATATCGATATACGAGAATATCTCGCTATAAAAATAAAGTCTAATGAAGCAGAACCGCCTACTATACTGCGTGTCTATTCTACTCTTGAAAAAATGATGAGCAGTCATATACTGGAGCATTTAATAATCGGTGATCTGGTTGGTTGGCATGTAATAGTCGTCCGAAACTACTATTCTTTAATGTTTGAGATTATAGATTCTAACTATATAGTATTTGAAAATAATGAGTAATTAAAATTAAATTTGTGTATAAAAATTCAGCTGTTCTCGTTTAGAGAAGTTATCGAACAATTAAATTAATTCATAGTCAATCATTAAATTTGCCTATTCATTATAAACAATCCATCAAAGCCTTCGTCGCCTCAACTGAGAATTACAAAAGCCAACAACGCGTGTATAATTGCATCGCGAATTAAACTATATATATCTAAAATTACAATTAAAATCATCAAAACGCAATTTGCTCGATCAGTACCAATACTACTGCGGTCCACACCGATGACAACAACAATAACAATGTCCCACGCCGCGTTACATAAACATCCACAATGGACAACACGCATTGGCGCACATATATAACGCGCGAATTCGAACGCGCAATCATTAGCGCAAGTGTGTTAGTACCACCGTATATACATACACGCTTAGCACGTGGTACTGTTGCTGCTACACCGCCACCACCACTGCGCTGTTAAACTCGACCCGCTAAACTAATTGGGCCTTGATCGTCAATCAGAAGCGACGATATACGCACCCTATACGCGCATGCGTGCATGTATACGTGCGAGATCGAAATGGATAAATTGATTTCGTCGGTTATACGAGACCGGAGCGGATCAAAGCGCGGATTCAAGTTGACAAGCTCTCACTATATATGTGTGCGTGTGTCTGCTGGGTATGATCGTTTGGCGTGAGAGACGATTTCGCTCTCTTTATTTATAGACGCACGGGACCGCACGCTGTGTAGTTGAACTCGAGATTTTACAAATGATACGATGGGTTCGTTGCTTTTATAACGAGTATAATATTATAATAATGGTTAGTTAACATACAATTGCCGAAATGTGCTGAATATCATAT
>JAWWEQ010050494.1:0-11507 GCA_035583055.1 Torymus tubicola
CATTACAAAAATCGGGTGCCATTAGCAGGTATAATATAAAAATCGGTTACCATTACCCTACCAATCTAAAAGATATACACATATATATATATATATATAATATATATATGAAATCTATAAGTATATATAACATATAAGTATATATCACTTTTAATCTCAAAAATGACCTAAAAACTTTTTTAATCAATTTGTCTGTAATTTTCAATTAAAGTACTTCATATTATCTGTATTTAAAAAAAAATCGTCCAAATCGGTCAATTCTCGGTTGAGATATTTTATTTTGAAAGGAGGTCCATTTCAGCCCACTGTGAGCCACCAAGGCGCTTTTAGGGGGATTAGAGTTCTTTTTCGCTGCCTTTCGCACCAATGACTCTAGTATTTTAGCTCTTCAAGGTCTTGATGGAAATCATCAATATTTTACTTATGAAGTTTATAATGCAGTTTTTGGAGAGCGCTTTAGTTTCATCTGGCTCTGGAGTACCAGCTCACCACCTGGATCCATCAAACTCTACCTTACTTCAGGATTCATCTCAAGGCTCTGCATCTCTCCTTCGTTCTCTACCTAAAATCGATATTCCCAAGTTCTGCGGGAAGCATTGGATTGGGAAAATTTTAGGGATGCCTTTAACTCCATTATCGGTACTATAGAGGACATAAACGCCATAATCAAATTTTATTATTTGCACACTCATCTGACTGATGAGGCCCTCGATAAGTTAAAATTACTACCTATAACGGCTGATAATTACGAGAAGGCTTGGAAAATGCTTGTCGATTATTATGAAAACAAACGTAGGTTAGTTCACGCTCATTTAGCGGGTTTTTTCGCTGTCAAACCGATGAAATCGGAGACTTTCTCCGAACTGAAGCGTCTCGTCAACGAAGTCATGATTTCTATTGACGCATTGACTGAACTGAAGCGCCCTGTTGTTAATTGGGGTGACTTTATCGTATTCGCCATTGTTAGTTGTTAAGACCCCAATACTTGTAAGGATTGGGAGAAGCCACAGGACGACTCCACTGACCCACCTTCACTTCAACAAATAAGGTTTTTCTAACATACTCAAATTTTTACACTAGAGTCAATTAACGGGAGTAGTAAGGTAATATCTTCTAGCCAATCAAAAGGCCAAAACTCTCCAGGCAAGCAGAGCAAGGAGCATTTATCACTGCCCTGTCCACAAACCTCTCCCAAAAGGGACGGCAAAAAGAGTACTTAATCTTGTTCATTTTGTCACAAATTGTTTAGGCAAGAACTCTTTTCAATCGTACCGTTCTGATCGGCGTTGTTTTGTATGCAAGGTCAAGCATCGCACCTTGCTGCATAACCCGGGTTTCCAGCGAAAGAATGCTCAGTTGGAAACTAAATCTCTTGATGAATCAGCCCACGTTTCTAACTTTCATCAAGCCTTTTCCCTTACGGCTCATGTTACGAAAATTGCTGAATCATCTCCAAGCCAAATATTGCTAGCTATCGCACCCGTTTATGTGGAGGGGCCAAATAGCGTGAGAGTTCTGGCTCGCCCTTTCATCGACCAGTGTTCTCAAGTGTTGTTGATTTCTCGATCACTTTGTCAGCGTTTAACACTGAAGAATAAGGCTGTGGAGTTTCCAGCTATACGCCGCTGTTCATGTAAAACTATAAGTTTCACGATTCGACTTCGTTTCAAATCCAACTTTTCATGCCAGGTATAAGCCCTAGTTTTGCCCTCTATTGTACGTACACACCGCCTACTCTTCGCACCTTGAGTTAGTCTTTCTTTGATATTTGACAATCTTGTTACTTTGTGACTACATTTTTCAATTACTGCTTCGAAATCATTCATATTAACTGAGGGGTGAATATTTCTTAACACAACTTTGTAGTTTTTATTCTGTTTTCTTTGATAAGTAAAGAATTGTTTGTTTTTCTTTTCAAGTTTTCAACTATTGGTAAGTATTTTTCGGGCGAATTAGGCAGAATTTTCACTTCGTTGTTAGATAGTATTTTTAGCGTGTAGTTATTTTCTGCTATATTATCCAGCAAGCTTTTTAGTGGTTCTATATCCTCTACCTCGCTAACAAAAATTGGAGGAGATTTTTGCGTACTTACTTTCGAGGTAATTTTATTTGCGTCTTCTTTTTCTTCACCCGTCGGAAGAAGATTAAATTGGATTTGTATATCTATCGGTTTGCTCAGCCAATAGTCTTTGATATGCGTTTGCCGTTTTTTAATGTTTAACATCTGGTCTGGGCTGCTCCTATTCCTCTTGCTGTATACCGGTTTCCAGTTATCACTACTATTACACAGGCCCACAAAAAAAAATTTGTCTGTACTTTTGACCAAACCAACTTTTTCCTACGTATTTTTCGATGCTGAATCCGAATCTGCAGTCAAAATATAGCCTTCCGCAGCGTTTTTTTACGTTTATGCAAAAAAATCGTATTTTTTCGGTTTTTCAGGTTTTTTTTTTCAAATTAAAAAAAAAAATAAAGAGAGATACGATTAAATTGACTTCAGAATTGAATTCTACCGATCAAAATACATCGAAAACCATTGTTTGAATATTTTTTTCGCGAAGTTCCAACCCTTCGTACGGCTTTGAAAAAGCTAACGGATTGCAAAAAGCCAAAAATCATTCTAAACTTAATAAAACACTTATAAAATTTAATTCTACACCTTAGAAAAAGTAAGTAGGAATTGCAAATACTACTCCGGGGGTTTTCGAGGTCGCTGAACACGAATTTGATGTCAGATTTATAAAATACTGCTCCCAGGGGGCACTAGCGGACAGCGAGTTGGATAAATTAATAAATGTTTCTGAAAATTGTGACGTAAGCAGAAGTTTCAGACTTAACCATACGACATTTTAAATTGGTTTTCGTTTACGCACGCGTTTTTCTTCGATTGACCAATGTAGAGGGTTCATGGCACGTTTTTTCCACCTTTTTGAGATTATTTCTCTTTTCATCATCCAGCAGTAATCTGCCAATATATTTATGCCCCATCGTCCTTGAAATCTGCGTTCAAATTGTTTCAAGTCTTGGTGAAACCTTTCACCTTGCCCTTCACTGAAGTCCCCGTTATTTTCTGGAAATTGATCAACATGTGAATCAAGAAAATGAAGTTTTATGTTCATTCGGCAGCCCAATTTTTCGAAATTACGTACCCTTCTTTTCACAATATCTATGTAATTTACATCTTTTATATTACCCAAAAATTTTGTTGATACCTCTTTAAAACTTGATCACGCTGCTTTCTCGATATCACTCATTGTTTTGTCAAAGTTTTCATCTCTAAATAAAGTACGGATTTCAGGACCATCAAAAATGCCTTCTCTTAATTTAGCATCTGATTTCTTATTGAATATTTTACCCAAATATTCAAAGCATTGTCCGTCCTTGTTTAAGGCTTTGACAAATTGTTTTATCAATCCAAGCTTTATATGAAGAGGAGCTATCAAAATTTTTGACGGATCAACGAGTGGTTTATTTTTAATATTCTCTTTTCCAGGCTTAAACGATTCTCTAAATGCCCAAATTTTTTTTTTTTGGAGTGATTTGCTCTATCTCTGCTATCAAACATACATAAATAACACGGATACTTTCTGAACCAGATTGTTGTCCAAGTATCATAGATAGAATTTTCAAATCTCCACATATTTGCCATTTATGTTCCTCGTATTTTATTTTCGTCAAAACGAATTCAAGATTAGAATACTCTTCTTTCAGCATAGTTGAATGTGCTATCGGTATGGGAGCGTAGACGAATCAATGAATAGCCGCATTTGTCAAGTTTGTATACATTTTCTTTAAATTCATCCATTAGTCCTTTCACATCTGTGCAGTAAACTATATTTGAATCTTTCTTGAAATATTTACGAAAGTTTTTCTCTCGGTTACGGTACACACTGACCTTAGTACCTTTTGTTAAAATATTTCTTCTCTTGAATTCTGAAGCCATAAATTCGGATTGTTCTTTAGATAGACCGCTATTTCTAAATAAATCATTAAGATTTTCTTGATGGAATTTTTCAACAGTTCGCTCTTTACCGATTTGGACATACTCTTCATCACTGTTTCAAGAATGATCTTCTTCGCTCTCCCTGGAATTGCGTGAATCCTCATTTGACATGCTTTCGCCCGAATCAATTTTTCTCTCATCAATCTGATCTTTTGAGTTATCATCTACATTTAGACCATCTAACGATGTGGTAAAGCTATCTCAAGACTTTATTTTCTAAGCCTTCTATAAATACCTTTTCCGGAAAATCGACGGTTTCAATAATAGGATAAAATATTTCTTTTCTTTTAATTCTAGTTATACCCTCTACTTTTGTTAAGCAAAAGTAGCAATCGTTTTCATCTTTTGGTTCTGTCCATTTTGTTGGTGTTGAGAGAGAAATCAGATGCTACATTAAGAGAAGGCATATTTGATGGTCCTGAAATCCGTACTTTATTTAGAGATGAAAACTTTGACAAAATTATGAGTAATGTCGAGAAAGCAGCATGGTCAAGTTTTAAAGAGGTATCAACAAAATTTTTGGATAATACAAAAGACGTAAATTACATAGATATTGTGAAAAGAATGGTACGTAATTTCGAGAAATTGGGTTATCCGCTAACGCCCCCTGGGAGCATTATTTTATAAATCTGATATCAAATCCGTGATCAGCGACCTCGAAAACCCCTGAGGTAGTATTTGCAATTTCTCCTTACTTTTTTTTAGGTGTACAATTAAATTTTGAACATGTTTTATTAAGTTTAGAATGATTTTTGGCTTTTTCTGATCCGTTAGCTTTTTCAAAGCCGTGCGAAGGGTTGAAATTTCGCGAGAAAAATATTCAAACAATGGTTTTCGATGTATTTTGATCCGTAGAATTCAATTCTGAAGTCAATTTAATTGTATCCTTCTTTATTTTTAATTGGAAAAAAAACCTGAAAAAAATCGTAAAAAATGAGGTTTTTTGCATAAACGTAAAAAACGCTGTGGAAGACTATATTTTGACTGCAGATTCGGATTCAGTATCGAAAAATACGTAGAAAAAAGTTAGTCTGGTCAAAAGTACAGACAACTTCTTTTTTGGGGGGCCTGTGTTATTTATAGAGGACTTGTATATGTTTACGTTTTACGACTAACGTGTTATATACGTCTAGTTCTTACGAAGTCTTTAGAACAACTGTGAAGGTCTGTATGGACGATGTACTCTTTGGTGATCACTCTCTCAACGCAGTCGCAAGGCAAAGCAACTTGAAGTAATTAAGAAGGTTGCATAGATCACCGCGCGCGAGGCATGGAGAGGGATTCCCCTCGTTCCCCGCATTGCGATGGCTCTCACCGCACACCCCCTTCCACAGCCCATGAACTCGGTGTTTTATTTACATTTTCCTTGAGTACCCAGAATTGCTATTGTCTATCGCCCTCAAGTTTCGTACAAACATACTCACATATATTTGCAATATTGCTAATAGTTTTTTATCTCATTCTTATCGTTTGTTAAGAATCGCATCATAAGTGTTTTGTGTTTTTCCAGGCATTTTCCATAAGAACATATGTATAAGAGTCAAACTTTGACATTACAATAACTTCATAACCGTTTTGACAAATTATCTCAAATTTTGTATGGTTATATGGAATTAATCAAAGAACAACGTTGTCAAATCTTTGGAGTGATGTTATCATTTTTACTTTACTATCCAACCTCCTTGAGCTACAGTATTATTGACCATCTTTCCTCTCATCTTTCAGCGATAGATCCGGTGTTATTCGCCAATAAAATCACCTCCATGCCCATGTTAGGCGTTTATTGGTGCGATACTTCGACATCGCGTCCACCGAAATTGAGGGCTGCATAACAAAATATGCAATTCTTTCGTCTGTACCGAGGATATTTGATCCCATAGGGTGGCTTTCATCAGTCATAATTACTGCAAATATACTCTTCATATCATTGTGGCTCCTCAAGATCTCTTGAGATGATCCATTCCCAGAGGAGGTAGTGAAATAATGGTTGTCCTGGCAAGGGTAAGTGTACGACTTAGCTCTGCTAAAGTTGCCTCGGTGGATACAATATTCACCTTGTTCGAAGGTAACAGAATGATATGACTTTGTTGATGCATCTAAGCAAACTTATGCTGCTGTAATTTATTTCTCAATAATTCGCAATTCTCAAGATTTCGTGTCTCTATTAGTTACAAAAACCCGAGTATCTCCCCTGAAGAATCTCAGCATACCAAGGTTAAAGGTCTGTGCACCTCACCTTCTCGCTCGACTGGCTAATCACATTATCGGTATTATGCCGGTAAATCTAAATGGAATACATCTTCGGTCCGATTCAAGCGATCTCTTATGTTGGATAAAGGATCGACCCTCACGTTGGCCAGTTTTCATAGCTTACCGAAGTTCCGATATCTTAACCTTAGTTCCAAATGCCTTTTGGTACCAGGTTCGGTCTTGCGACAATCCTGCCGATATTGCTTTAAGAGGCATCGAACCTGCTAAGATTGAAAATTATTACCTTTGGCGGCAGGGGCCTGATTGGCTAGTAAAGGAATCTTCTACATGGCCTACTTTTGAGAGCGCAGTAGCTACTGAAAACCCAGCTATTAGTAGTCTAAGTAATAGGGTTATTCTCAACTTGATTCTTAAACCCTCAAGGACCCTCAGGTCTTTCAGGTCTTTCCACCCGAAGATAGTTGATTGAGAAGAGACTTGATTGATCTATTCTCTAGTGTTAATAAGCTCATTCATATCACTGCTTACTGTTTGAGGTATTTAACGAAGAATGCTCATAGAATTCAAGATACAACATCTTGCAGCAAACAGTCTCTCGCGTTTATTACCCTGAAGTTTCTGTATTTCTCTGGAAGCCCTGCGGTTAGCAGGTAACTGCTCAGAAATTGGAAAATTCTCGTTTATTGTGAGTTTTTTTTTTGTTTTTTTGGGAGAAAGGCCTCCTCTGAAGAAGTTAAATAGCTCGTGCTTCAACGCCCCTTAAAGTCCAAGAGCAGCTTGCACAGACTTCGTCCATTTTTCGAAAATGGTCTGTTTCACTTAGGTGGACGACTCAGACACTCGCTGCTTGAGAACGTCTCAAACGCCCATTGATCTTACCCTCAAAAAATCCACTCACTAAACTGTTAATTAGGCAGGTTGTTCATGAGCGTACTTTGTATGGTGGAGTTCAATTAAATCTCCACACACTCCGCCAACAAAATTGGATCTTGAAGGGACGACAAGCTGTGAAATCTTCTATTCACAAATGCACAACCTGTATTCGTTATTCAGGTGCGCGGAGTATTCAAAAAATGGGCGATCTACTGCCCGCTCGCGTGATCCCTGAAGCGCCATTTGTTAAGTCTGGTCCGGTAGCTGTGCGTTTGTCTAAAACTCGCGGGCGAGGAACTTTAAAGGATTACATCGCTGTCTTTGTATGTTTGTCGACTCATGCGGTGCATCTTGAGGTCGTAGTCGTAGGTCGTAGAAGTTTATAGCAGCAAAGCGCTTATCAATACTTCTCACCTTTTCACATCTCGCCGAGGTCAGTACTCCCACCTTTATAGTGACAACGCAACGAACTTTGTAGGTGCTGATAGGCAACTCCGAGAAATGTTCGCGCAGTCATAATCGTATCTCAATCAGATTTCTCAAGCTCTGACCCACTCGTGCACGTCGTGTCATTTTATGCCCCCAGCCTCTCTCCATTTCGGGGGTATCTGAGAGGTCGCCGTAAAATCTACTAAGTGGCACCTCTGCCGAGTAATTGGCAAACAGGTATTAACCTTTATCGAATATTCTACCCTTCTTTGTAGAATTGAAGCGTATTTAAAGTCGCGCCCGCTCATACCTCTGTCCGCTCATTTTATAATACAGAGATGCTCCCTTTTAGTACCACAGCCGCATTTTTCGAGTACTACACTTTAACTACGCAACAAGTAGTACATCTCAACCCGCTTCCTGCAGACTGGAGATTTAGTTATCATCAGAAATGAATTATCAGCGTCAGGGTAGGCCATTGGGGAGAATCATTTAAGCCCACCCTGGCTCAGACGAGCTAGTAAGCGTAGCCACGGTCAGGACTGCTTCCACCGTCCTTAAACAACCAATACCAAGCAGGTATCGCTATTTTCCTCTCCAACCTAAACGCCACCCTTGTTCCGCCCTGTTCTCATATTTCTGTTGCAGATACCAATCACTCATTCGGCGGACGAAGGTGGGCGGCATGTTCGAAAATATTCCTCCCTCGAAAGAATTCATCACCCCAAGGTCGCGAACCTTGGTAAGCTACCTCTCCCTTGCGTCAAATGATGTTTGTCAGTCAATCAGTGCTTTCGTCTTTAACTTGTCTTTAACACCTCAGTTCCAATTGGATAGTCCTACAGAGTAGTTGCTACGTACTATAGTTTAATAGTTTTATTAAAGTATCTCACGTCCAAAAGTTCATTTATCCTTCCCGTCTCCTCCGGCAAATCTACAAACTAATTCAAAAACATACAACGACTCCAGCGCAGAAAAGAGTGAAGTCTTATGTTACGGCTTCTAGTGAGGAAGAGCTGGAATTTCATAAAACGATTCCGGGAGAATGGAGAGCGAAGTCCTGTGTAACAGCTTCGAGTGAGGAAGAGATAGAGTTTTGTGCTACAACTCCGAGAGAGACAGAGCTTGGTGTAACGACTCGACGAGAGGATAAGATAGAGTTTTGTGCGACGACGCCGAGAAGGCCGAGAGGATAAGATGGAGTTTTGTGTAACGGCTCCGGGAGAGAGAAAAGTGAAGTCTGGTATGACGGCTTCGAAGGAGGAAGGTCGAGGATCGAGGAAAAGTATAAGAAATTTAGACGGGGAGAGGACGCTATTGAGAAGAATAGCGTTAAGCATGAGAAAGTGATAGACAAAGCTGTTGTTAGCGAAACGAGAGGAGGCTTCACCGACGGGTGATCTCACCAGCCACTGGAACCACAAGGATCAAGGAATCCATCACCGTGGCGGCCTAATCAGAGAGAGAGAGAGAGAGAGAGAGAGAGAGAGAAAGAGCACACCGATAATAGAAGTGAGGCTATGAGAGCAAGAGAGAACACGAAATAATAACAGCATGCAATAGAGTAAGAGAGAAAGAGTACATCTAAGTCAATATAAGAAATACTAAAGCGAGAGGAGGGAGAAGGAGTTTTGAGAAGGAAAGTCGACAGCAAGAACTGGAATGGTCGCGCATGCTCCTGATCAGGCCTATTGCCGTTCTAATTATAAGTAAATCATGCGTATTTAACGGTAATGAGCATGATGGTAAGGGCCGACTCAATCCTTGCGCAGATCATCCCTCAAATATTGTCGAAAAGTTGGCTTTAAAAGGAGAGACGTTAGCAAACTACAGAAAGTTACCGCTGGTATTGTGGTTGTTGCTTTTAAGTTGTTACCTCCTCAAACGAGATACGAGTCGCATGATATGGTGTGGCTCTGTTTTAGTAAATAGAAGGAGAAATAGTAGCGAAAAGTGCTTGTTCAGGACCGTAAAGCAAAGATACATTTCCTCGTGGTATTTAAACAAGTACAACGTTATACAGTATATTATTATTATTATTATTTATTTATTTACCAGAAATGTATGTCATTACATCAAATATAAATATATATTTGACAAACTGATATCCTACAGAGACGTATAACAGTGTCTGTGTGTAGGTCTGGTAGGTACACATAATATGATAGGATTAACAGATGAACTATGAGAAATAAAAACTTACATATTTGACCTTCTCTACTTGGAGTTCCATCATTTGAGCTTTGTTTTATGTTGAAATTGTTATCATGATCAAGTATAACTGAAATACCATCACTAAACATAGAGAAGAGATTCGATAATGGAATGGTTATTTCCAACATTGTAAGAGTCTGTAGCCAGTTCAGAGCTTGCTCTTGAACTGTTATATTGATATCTAGAAAACGTTTAGCTACAAAGTTGTACATCTTTTTTGTATCAAACCCAAGTGGACTCATATCAGGATCTAATATCTTGCTATTGATAAACAAAATTTCAGTTTAAACATGTTTAACTTTAATTTTATAGTGAAGCAATATGTTAGAAAAATAAAAAAGTACCATAACGTTATTTTAAATGCCTTTAAGTCATCATATGGCACGTCATTAACTATAGCCTCCATCCAATAAGGCATAACGTAATCCCAAATTTGAGGAGTAATAACTTCATAAGGAACTAAGCAAAATAATCGATTCAATCCATCTTGAAGGTGCGATGTACGTGATGCTAAAGTTTCCCTATAAATTTTATGTTTAACTGTAGATTAATTGTTTTGTATAAAAATATCTCTACATTAGATAATCTATTTTCATCTTATTATTTTAAACAATGATGGTATTATTTTTTAGAATCAGCATTTAATCAAGAAAATTAATCTTGTTTTTCGGAAATACTTTTGAGGACAATATTAATAATTATTATATAAAGTAAACTATTAAAACTGAAGTTAAATAATTAATAAATAAATATGGATGAGTCAAATTGAAAAATCAAAAAATTTTTTTTTCTTTTTGCTTTATTCAATTTACAATCTGTCTTAATAGACATGTAGTAAATTTTCTAAAATTAAATACAATTAAGATGTAAGGTGTTTCACCAATGATCAGCACCTTTCAACTATTTACAATATATACATTAAGATATACATTAAGATACATTACATTACATAAGATATTTGTATTTTTTTAATCTTGAGTTACGAAGTGTGGTATGGAGAAGTTCTACTGCTAGCACGTTTGGATGTAGAGTCAGTATTTCTTTGTAGTTTTTGTGTATATTAAGTACTTCTTACTTAACTGAAGGTATGTTAAGATCGTTTCTGATATATTCATTAGGTACAAACCATGGGGCATGCACTAAGTTTCTCAGCTTTTTGTTTTGAAAGCATTCAATGATTTCAATGTTAGAGTTAGATGAAGTACCTCATAGTTGTACGCCGTACGTCCATATAGGTTTCAGTATGCATTTATACATTAAAATTTTGTTGTTGATGGTGAGTTTTGAATGTTTTCCGGTGAGTCAATACATTTTCCGCATTTTGAGATCTAGTTGCTTGCGTTTATTCCATATGTGTTTTCTCCATCTAAGATGTCGGTCGAGATGCATTCCCAAGTACTTTGCTGTGTCCTTTTGTGGGATTGGCTTGTTGTTTAAATACAGTGTACAACACGATTTTTTGCGTAGAGTGAACGTTACGTTTGTAGATTTGTCTTCATTTACTATAATCCTCCAGGAGTTGAACCACTGCTGAGCTTCTGTAAGATATTTCTGTAGGTTTTCGGATGCCTTTTTTGCAACAGTTTGTGTTGAAAGCACAGCCGTACCGTCTGCGTAAGTAGAGATAAACGAATCAGCACCACTGGGTAGGTCTGCTTATATATCAGATACAAGATTGAACCTAATACACTCCCTTGCGAAACGCCAGCTTCTATAGGAAGAAGTTGAGTTAGCTCGTCGTTTAGTTTTACTTGAAAAGTTCTATCACTTAAATATG
>JAWWEQ010050495.1:0-11506 GCA_035583055.1 Torymus tubicola
TGGGTGCTATGATTTTTCCTATAGGCAGACTGATGTTCGTCAAAAAGTTTATTCTTTTCAAGAAACTTTGTTATTTGGATCGCTGCTATTTTTTCAGTTGCTTTAGATATGAAACAGAGTAATCTTATTGGTCGAAAATCTGAAGCCGCCGAAGGATTTTTAATTTTCGGAATAGGTTTAATTAGTGATTTTTCCAATTTGACGGAAAGATACAGGTGACAAAAGACAGAGTGATTATCTGTAGAATAATGCAGTTAATTACGGGCCAACCAAGTTTCAGATTACGACAAGATATTCCATCAATACCCACTGAAGAAGAAGTGTTCCTCTGTAGAAAATCAATTAAGTCCTCAGATTGTGGATTTTTAAATTCGAATTTTTCATCGACAGTCAGTGGAGATGTAGGCTCATCGGGGTCATCAACAGAGGGATCACCATCAATATTACGTTCAATATCACAAATATCAGTGAAGTAAGAATTAAGTTCATCAGGATTTATTGGCATTTTTTATGAATGTAGCATGAGAAAAATGCAAAAATTATCTTTTTTTGAAAATTTTGACGCTGAGCCAACACCCTACATCAGTACAAAATCATACGTGACGATGGTGGATTTTTACTCCACCGAGTATCTTGGCGTCAGCATGAAATTATAAAAAATATTTTGAATCTTTACGTTGACTACGTAAAATGCCATTATCACGAAAACTGTACAATCGTTATCTACGGCTATCCGGAATCAAGTTCCTTATACACAAAATGTGCTGAGCGATTTTCAAAAATCAAATAAGTCGCAAATTAGTTTTCCAGCCAGGAATGGCAATCAACGTATCGCAAGAAAAGTTTCTCTTAAATGACAGCAACAAACGTCAATTAATGCCTATGCTTTAAGTACATTTTAGAGATGTTGAAGAGAATGCCAATTTGTTGATTATTCAAACAGCAATTCTTGAAGGAAGAGACTTCGATTTACTAGTCTTAATCACTTCACTGATGTCTTCTAATAAAAAATTGCTAAAGAACAATGGTTCGAGGCAAAGAGTTTTGCTCCTGCAATTTTAAACTCAATTATAACCTTTCTGCACGATTTTCTATTATTAAAGTTTTTTAAAAAAACCGTGATTTTCTTGATTTGGTAAAAACGTTTTACCCGCCAAATTCTTCGAAAGAAATTTTACAATAAAATGCTGAGACAATAATCGTACGTATGTACGACTCCAACTTTGATGGGTCCTTAAACGATTTGAGGTTTATTATTTTCAAAAGGCACACATACAAGTCCTTGTTCAAATTACAGTCGTTGTCGCCTACAGTCGCACAGCACGCTTTCTGCGTATATTTTGAAATACAACTATGGCAGGAAAATAATTCTCTAGATGCGTGTGATTGGGATGGATTATATTTTGCAGTTGTAAGGGGAATGGTAAAAAACAAAGCTATGATTCCAGAAAATACGGTTTAAAATGTACAGAAAATTGTAAAAATTGCCATGGTCAATCGTGCGAAAACGTAGACAAATCTATTATCGAGGAACTGTCAAATGATCTGGAAGAGTTTATAGAAAGCATTATGCAAAATACAAATACCGTACAAGACGAAAAAGATGTTGATGAATTGATTCCTACCGATCAAATAACAAAAAATAATTTTTTTTTTTTATACTAAGAATAAAACTTTTTATTTTTATATATATAAATCATTCTTATTTTGTATTTTGTGTACTTTCCTTGTTCTCTTTAACTTTTTAAAAGATATATTATACTCTGTAACAGAGTTCTTTCAACGAAGCAAATATATTAATAATTTTATTCAGTTAGAAATATAATTTATATGAATATTTTTTATTTATAAATACGAATATAATTAATAAATAACTGATGTTACCAATAACTACCATATTTTATGACGGCATTATACCAAGACGGGTTTGAGTCCCAGACCTTTCCCGATTGATCCAAGCACCACTATTTCACACATGTGCTTTGTTGACCAACACACCACATACCTCAGTCGTCGATTAGAGCAGAAACAGGGCGACGTTAAATAACATACAAACACCATCTTTCACTATTTCCAAATACGTCCTTGCATCTTCCGATAGTGTAGTGTGAATCCAGATGAAATCGTCAACGCTGATGCCTTTACTCAAAGAAGACCGGTTAGACATTTCACAATAATTCAGAACTTTTGAGTTAAGAATATCATTGCAGTACCTCTTCACTATCGCACTTACACGTAAATATGCGAGTTCCTGCAAAACTTTTTCAATATGATTAAGGTAAATCTTAATTATTTGAGTCAAAACTCCTCTTGCATTTAATAGCACGTAATAATTCGTGATTTCCAATGTCAAACAAACTTAGAGGAACTTCACTTTATCGATTTTATTATTTGTGATTAGAAAATATATGAAATATATTAGGGAGCGGCCACAATGACATGGTAGAACATGTCATCACCCTATAATTCTATCTGCTCTCTTATACTAGATAATATATACTCCTTTTTATAGATGAATACTTCTTTATTCCAAAAAAACACTACTTACTAAATTTATATTTGATCCACCACAAGAAATCAACAAGAGCGCGTAACGCTTGTTACACTAAAAAAAAGTATTCGAGATAACATGTTAGAAAGATGTTTTAAATAAATTAAAGTAACTATATAATATTTAAGAAATGTCCGTATGCATGTGTGCATGCGCGCGTGTGTCTCTATATTTTCTTTTAAAAAAATCCCCAGCTATCCTGGTTCTTTTGTTTTTAACGAAAACCTATTTTTTTAAAGCTTATAACTTCCAAACTAATCCATCATTTCTTTTTTTTGAAACAAAAATTATGATAATGCAAAATATAAATAGCTAGGGCGTACGCTCCGTAGTTTTTTGCTTCTACGTGTTGAAATACATGAAGTTCATCATCTAGGTGTTTGAGGTAGCCGATGGCGTAGTCTATTTGGTGCGCTTCGTAGTTTTTTGCCTCTAGGTGTTAAAATACATCAAGTACGTCGTCTGGGTGTTCGAGGTAGCCAATGACGAAGTCTAGGTAGTACACTTCATAGATGCTTGCCTCTAGGTGTTGAAACAGATCAAGTACATCGTCCAGGTTTTCGAAGTAGCCGATGACGGAGTCTACGTGGTGCGGTCCGTAGTTTGTTACCACTAGGTGTTGAAACACAGCTAAATATACTTTTAAACAAGTACAAACAAAGGCAAGTTAGAGTATATTACCATGCTATATGATAATGTTTTTTTCCTTTATTTAAAATATGTTTCAAACTATTGTTGCATTACTATTTCACAATACATTTTGTATAAAACTTCTCTAAATACAATTTAAATAAGGATCCAATTGAAATAACATTTTTGATACACAAACAAATTCAACAAAAGAAAGTTCTGAAATCAATACCCAAAAAGTCAAGTAACCATTATTATTAAAATACATTTTGCTTGAATCTGTTATGACCAGAATTTACATTCGAGTCCCATTGAAATAACAGTATTTAATAAACATACAAATTAAACAAACAAAAGTTCTGAAATCAATATCGAGTAAGTCAAGTATTCTCTATTTTTCATATAAGATTACGTTACTTTTTTGTCTAAAATATCTGTTGCATTATTAGATAATAAGCTATTGATTGTTCAATGATCAATATGCATCTGCTATACAGCTTCTCATTTTACTTATATTAAATATAATCTTCAAAAATATTTTCTTTATAATTATCCTTTTCTTCTGATGCTATACGTAGATTTTCTTTACACATTTTAAGAATTTTTTTATGGTATAGAACTAATGACAAAATTACATGCCGGACCCCTCCTTTGGCAGTTTAAGCTGTTGAGGTATATAATTTATTTAAAAAATTATAACGTTGTGACTTTCCCGCACAACGCCAAAGGTATTTGTCCCGAACCAAATTTATATGCTGAATGAGCGCCAGACTCGGGACACCGGCTACCTCCTCTTCGGTACGAGCTCTCCCCTCTGGGAGCGCCGACACAAAGACAGGCTGGGACGGCTGAAACCCGCGGCGTAGTTGAAAAGAAAACGAACTCCACGGACGTACACACATATACAAACTACACGCAAAAATAAGGTTCTTCAGAAGAATACGTTCGCTTAAGTTATACTTTATTTCACAATTCTAATTATACAAGTAATTCCCGGCAATTTATTCTCGACCGATAACGCACGCGAGAAACCCTCACTTCGCTCGCCAGATATATTTACGCACGCATGAAAGCACATAAGTGCCGAGGGGCAGAAAGAAATCCCCTGAGCGATAGCGATATGAGCCACTTACCTCAAGCTTCCTCTCTCTGCAGGAAGTCTCCTGTCCCTCTCGATCTTTTTCTCCGTCCTTGGCTTCGCTGCTCAGTTCTCTCTCTCGCTCTCCCTCTACGCAATCCTCCCACATACACTGCGCACTCGCTATAATCCAGAGAAGAAGCAGCCATCAACACCAGCTGAAGCGCCTTCAATAGATAAGTTGACGAGCATGCAGGTGAGTGGGCGTGTGTCCAAACCCGTGCGACACACGCAGAATACTTCTTCAAGCACTGCCCCTTACCACCGTGCACCTCTCGGCTCATCGACGCCAGCCGCTATGCTCTTCTCTCGCAGCAGCAGCGCGGGCGTATCTGGCTCGTGGCTTACAGCTGGCGCCGAGTCGGTCACACGGGAAGCAGACGCGCAGGGGCCAAAATCGCCGGTGCATCGAGTCAAGCGGGCAGGCTACTCACAGGCGCCCAAGTCAGCGCCAAGCAACAGTGTCGGAAGGGACACTCGCTCAGGCGCCGTCACATTCAAATACGAGAGAAGAGGACGAGCAAGTAAACAACGCGATGCAATCGGCGCTTCTGACGTTCTCCATCCAGGCATTACCCTCACCGCTGGGAGATGTAAGCCTGGATGGAGTAGCTAATGTACTAGTACCTGTGAGTACATTGGAGTTATTTTTTCAACGATTCGACATGCTCCAGAAGCGTTGGACGAACTCAAGGGCCTCGGGAATTGGAATCTTAAACCGCGAAATACCACCTGTGTGTTGAGCGAATTTGAAAATTCCACCAGCGCAGGGTTGGCCTCTCCAGTTTCCGTTTTCGAGAAACTTATTGAAAATCAAAACAGCTTGTTGTTAGAACAGCTAAAAAGTAAATGCCAACTGCTTCTCGACGAAAAAATTTCAATAGACAAAAAATTTGACAATGGAATTAGCAGCCTCGCAAGTCTCCAATGTGCTCGCAGCGAAGACGTGTTAATTGACAAATTAGAACACAATGTACCTGTGCAACGCGGGATTGACAGCTCTGCCCCCTCTGCAAATAACAACTCTGAACCAGCTTGCCCATCCTCTCGGTTGAGTCCCGTGAATTCTCTCACGGGATCTGATGGTACTGACTCTGAGGACTGCGAAGTTATATTAAATGGGATTTTAAATAAAGATTTCAAAGAATCAACTGAAACCAGTAATGAAATCGCCTTCGCAGTACTCAAGTCAATTGTTCCTACAATTAAACGGGAAAATATCATCGGAACGCGTGTTATGTGTGCTCGAGGCCCGTCCAGGAGAGATGGATGTAATACAGAGGAGGGCTTGGTATCGCGATCATTACCCTCGTATAGTTAGGCTTGACAGTGCGAGTCTAGTCAGGGAGGTGATGCGAGCAAAGCGCACGCTTGCCCACAATTACCTTACAACAAATGACGTTGACCCGCGCTGCTTGGTCCGGTCTCGGCTGCCTGTGTGTACAACCACAAAATATTTATTAATGAAATGTTGCTCATGAAAGATTTGAAGCCTTTAAAAGTTTACGTAACATCGTCCAGGGGCTGGGCATTAAATATGTTTGGCACTCAGATGGCCGTTTTGTGGCCAGGCGTGAGGGTGGCGAGCGTGCTCATGTGTTTGCCACCATATCCGACCTGCATGTCATTCAAACGGCGAGCCAGCCTGCCCCTAATAAACATCTGTCTCAGGGTGATAAAATGAGTGTCTTGCCTACTGGTAACGATGGAAATATTCCAGTGCACGGGGCAGAGCCGGCAGTCAGATCGGAGCGTGCCTCATGACTTGTATTATATTTAAATTTTGACTCGGTGACTATGTTTATGTTTTATTGCTCTATTTTACCTTATTGGCGTCACCACCACTGTAATTTTATAATAACTTGACTTGAGTATATTAATTGTTATGTTTCTCTGGTTACGCCAGAGGCGTGAGCCGCCGGTGTACAACCGGAGTGACTCATATGCTGCCAGATCCAGCCTTGTATTGCGCCCCCCAGCACCGTGCTTTTAGATTATCTGAGTATAAAGCCTAGATCCGCAACTAATACACAGTTACGTGCTAACCACCACCAGTTGATTCACCCTCGCTATCACCTGAAAAAAACAGACTGAGGTTAGTACTCCCTTTACCCCCCTCTCTCTTTTGCGCCTCCTGGATCCCTAGCCTCTCTGCAAGGTAAGGTTTAACTTATTAGAGTTGGTTACCAGACACTTACTGCGCCATTTCTTGGTTTCTTCTTCGTGGATGCTGCTTTTGCGCTATTAGGTTATGTCTTAGGGCTCCCCCCTTTATCTTTCTCTCCTTGCCAAGCTTCTGGCAAAGAACCTTCATTACTGCTGGTCCTGGAAGACGCTACTGGGTTTTCGGGGGCCACACCCTCCCTTTCAGCTCCCCGTCCTCTTTCTCCGTGGGGGTGCCCTCCGGGGTGGCGGTGCCTTCCTGCGGCGCGGGTGTTTGCACACCTCCTCCACCCTCGGCTGCTCCTACCTCGTGGCTCACGTCCTTGCTGAATGGACCTACCTGCCGCCCATAGGTATCCAAAACATACCTGGCATGTGCCTCGCTCCAGCGTGGATAGGTGTTCAGGTTCACACCACGGCGACCACAATTTAGGCAGTACAGGCTTACCTTGCGCCGCAGGAAAGCCCTTCGAGCATGGCCATTCTGCCAGCAGTTGTAACACGACTCCAGAGGGGGGTCCAATGCTGCGATTGTAGGGATGGGTACCAGCCCTCCGAACATCACTCCCTTCTCCCTCGCGGGCAATGCTCGCCTCCGAGTCATTGAGAACCCTCTTCCCACGCAGAGCTTCGTCGTTGGTAGGAGCTCGGAGGTTGTAATGACGTGGCTCGTGATGTTGACGGCCCTACGGAATACACAGAACCATGTTGTCGATGACTAAGCCCAGATCTCCGTTCATCTCCCCCCCCTCTCTCTCGCGTTTGACTCGTTTGGCATGCACGAGTTCCCTGTTATGTGGGTCCATGCGGGGGGTTCCAACTCAGATCGGGTTCGATATCTCGAGCGGGGCATGCGATTAGTCTCGGGGGCCTCCAGGGGCCCTACCATCATCTCAATTTCCCTCTCGGCGGCTCTACTTTGTTGCGCCACATCAACCTCCATGTCTTCCCCTTCAGATTCCTCTCCCCCGGGCTCCATCTCCACGCATGCAACCTCCTTGACCTCTATTATTCTTCCTTCTTCTCTCTCTTCGACATTTTTCTCCTCTCTCTCTCTTCTTCCATCTTCCTATCTTCCTCACCTTTCTCTTCCTCCTCTATCTCTTCTAACGCCATTTCTTTGCTCGGGGGTGGTGAGTGGGGACGGCGTAGGGTTGGTTTGGGTTTGGTTGCCGCTTCAAGCGTGGTGGGGGCAGGAGGTGACGATGGGCTGGGCAGGTGTAATTTGGCTTCTATTTCGGCCACGGCTTCAGTGAGATTCCAGTTGGTGTCGGAGACCGTGGGAGGCTCCTTATTGGGTGACGGGGAGTCAACTGCGTTGCTTGTCGCCTCTTCCCCCGTCACCTGCGCAGGCTCTCCTCCCATCAACTCGCTCTCAGCCGCGGCCGGGGCTAGCCGGGGCTCTCCACCACCACCTCCTGTACTCCCTCCTCCTCTTCGTTTTCGGCCTCCTGCCGACGCAATTCCGCTTCTGCCTCCTCCGCCCAACTTCTTAACGTAGCCGAAATAGCCCCCTCCTCGGTGGGTGCCGAGAAGGCGCGGACGCCTCCCCCCCGGGCTCTGGGTATGAAGCGGTGCAATCGCCATGGCACCCTGGACGATATCCACATCTCATCGTCTGTAAAAGATGCCAACTCATCATCTATTAACCTCTCTCATTCACTAGACTAGGAGTAGGAATGCCTAGGGGGAATGTATCTCTTCAATTCTGACACATGCACTTTTGCATTTCGCATATTACCTTCCATCGCTAATTCATATACGGTGGGGGAAAGAATCGTGATTATTTTGAATGGGCCGTCATATTTCGGAGCGAGTTTCACGGAAAAACATTGCGCCGCGTTCGATAATACGTGCAAGTGTCGCATCACGGTATCGCCTATCTGAAACTTAGCTGCTATTTTACCCCGGTGGTAATACTTTCTCTGTCTCTCACTGCTATGATCAATATGTTTCGCCACTAACTCTTGTAAGGCTTGAAGCCTCTTTACCCGGTTCATCCATACCTTACGCTCGATTCGCAAGATTGGTTGTTTACTTGCTAACTGTGCAAGCTCTTTACTGGACGGGGCTGCCTCCTATAATTTAGGTGTGAGGTCTTCAAACTCGTCTGGATCGCAGTGTCTATCGCATGGCGGAACTAGTGTAGGTTCGCATTCCAGTTCCGATGATCTCCATCCATGAAAGTGGCTATCGTTTTGATAACCCTGTTGCTCCTCTCCAGCGCGTTCGCCTGGGGGTGGTAGGGAAGGGTGGTCACGTGTCGTATTCCGCTGTCATCCAGGGTATCTCATTTCTTCAGGGTCTGGTTATGAAACTCTTATCGATTGCCTGTTAGCAAGTAGTCTGGCGTCTCCCATCGGAAGAAGATCAACTCTTCCAGCGCTTTCGCCACCGCCTTCCCGTCCGCCTTACGCAATAGTTTTAACTCGATCCACCTCGTGAAGAGATCCTGTAACACCAGGATATATTTATACTGACCCTTACTCATGGGTAATTCCATCATATCTGCAGCCACTACTGTCCATGGTCGTTCCACGCGCACAAAGTGATAGGTGTCATGCCACATTCCTGGCCAAAAATACTGCTTCGCTACCCTCCCGTACGTCTTTTCTACGCCAAGCTGACCGGACGACGTAATGCAGTAAGCGTCTTCCAGAACTCTCTCCCTACGCCCTACGTGAACCACTAACCGCCAACCCTCTGCGCCATCAGTCACCGGCTCGAACAAGATATCCTTCCGATATCGATACAGCAATCCATTCTTTACTCGCCTGTCGCAGTGTTTGTGGGGGAATTCTACAACCTCCCACAACTTTGCGATTTACCAGGGATCGTGATTTTCACTAACCGCCGCCACTAGTTCCTCGTCGTTCTCGTGCATTCTGGATAGTGCGTCGGGGACGTAGTGTATCGAGCCTTTCAGGTGTACCACCTCGAACACCCACTGCTGCATCTCTAAGGCCCATCTCGTTAATCTTCCCGTTGGGCCCTTCAAGTTACGCCAGCGATATCATCGCCCCTGAATCGAACCGAGCCCGGTAAGTTACACCCCCCAAAACAACTTCTATAAATGGTGGATTCGCCGTGTTCATACCAGCCACCTGATTGTCCTCATTCTCTGTCGACGGGGTGGTCGATTTATCTGGCTTCCTCCATTCCATCTAATCTAGTAAGGTGTCCACCGCCTCTCTTACTTTCTGCACATAGACTTCTTCCGCTTCCTATGATTCCATAGGCTGATTTTCTTGCACTGGTTCATCCTCTCTTGTTCGCCCTGCGCTATATCGTTCCTTTTTCGGAAGTGTCTCGGCTTCTGTAGTTTCTTCTTCTAAAAGCAGTCCTTCTTCGTCTTCAATCACTTTCTCATCGCCAGGTAATTCTTCACTTGCCAATTCGTTTACATCTTCCTCTTCTTCCGGTGGTATCGCCACGGGCTCCCTTTGGTTTTCCCTCTCTGTTCGTTCGTCTATCAATTCTTTCGGGACTGACTTCGCTTCTCTCACTACGTCATGTCCGCAAGTCTTTTCTTCAACTACTTGGGGAGCTCTCGTCGCGGTTTCTTGAAGGGGTTTCCCGCCTCCTCAGGCTTTTCTTTCTGTACCTCTCGCGTCTTTCCCACTCCTCCTGTCCTTCTTTCGCCAGAATGCTCGAGAGCCAGTCTATTGCCATTGATTGGGGTCCCTGTTACGGAGAGTGGGGAGTCATGGGACTTAGCTGACTCCCCATGGTCCCGTTACCCCACTGAGCTCTTCGGGGTGCGCACATCCCACATGTTTGGAAGATAACTCCTCCCTGTCCACAAACTTCACAACTCTGCATTTCCGTTGAAGATGGCCTTGCACGAAATGGACAGTCTGGCGCAATATGACCAATTTGGCGACATGCGTAGCACTCGCGTTTTGTACACTGTATGGAGCGGTGCCCAGTTTCTTCATACAAGTAGCATGCGCCAATGAACCGAGTCTCTTCTTCCGGATTGTTTCCTCCCCGTGGGGGGTAGTTGCGTCTCGCGTAATTCCCACTGCGACCATTATTCATTCGAGGACGAGAGACTTGCCAGACCGGCCTTTCGTTACCTCCAAAGATGGGAGACGCATTCTCACCCCCTGTTCCTGGGGTGTTCGGATACGTCACTGTCATTAGCGGTGCGGGTGGATTTGCTGTCGCCTGCGCTTGATTCACCGCGGCAACGTCTTCCTTCGCGGTTCGTTGGCTCGACTTCTTTGCCTTCGACCCTTGCTGCCCCTTCCGCTTAGCATTTTGTTCACTAGCACTAGAATCCTCCGATGACTCGACTTCCGCCATTACCGCCACCTTCGCCATACTTGCCAATATCCACCAGACAGCGTATCTCCTTATTATTCATTGCTTTTCGGTACTCAGCAAGCACGATGTATTTGAAACAAGTAAGAAAATTCTCCGCCTTTACTCCCTTGGCATGTGTTCGCCGACGCAGCTCGTCTTCTAGCTCCTCATGATTCAGCCCTCCAATAAACTGACGTCTGAACACCTTTTTAAACTCCCGCCAGGTTGTGATTTTTCGGTACACCGTCTGATACCGTACTTTGGCCCGGAGTGACAGAGAGCATGACACTGCTCCCAATAAGTCATCGCCTGATAATCTCGATTTCTGCCGACATTCTTCCAATTGCTTCAAATATTCTTCCGGCCCCTCTCTCCCTTCGCCAGAAAAATGTAGCTTCCTGTTGGAATGAATAAGGTGTGAATAAATAATAATTAACTTGCAATATAAAAGGTTTATGGAAATTGGCTATAATAGCCGTCGTATGTACGTGTTGTTACATCGAGAGCTGAACGGCAAGAGAGCGAGTACGTTGCGCAGTAAGTCGCTCCCACCTTCCGCTACTGTACATATAAACAAAGTAGTGGGGATCATATATGTATGTATGTAGTACAGCTAATACTTCAGTATACAGTCAAGAATATATATATTTACTATACTATTCAACACGCCTCCTTAAATTTATAATCTTGACTTTTACATATCAATTTTCTTAAGT